>BCLH01000516.1:18176-29125 GCA_001602315.1 Zoysia pacifica | reverse complement strand
ACAAAATTCAAAAACAAAATCCCTCCAATTTCTATTTTCCTAATTTCTCTAATTGGATTTTCTAATTATAATTTGGCTAGGAATTTTTTTTTGGGGTAAAGATCCAAACTCCGAGAATAGAATTCGAAGCGAGAAAACAAAAGAAAACAATCACTTGTCAAACTCACATTTTATATTTTGAAATTTTGAATTTTAATTAGCTAATTTCTAACTTTAGTTCTCTTAAAGGAAAATTTTGAAAATTAACCTAATCTAGGTTATCAAAGAAGCAATTTTTTTAAAATTAACCCACGTTTGGCTTAATGAAAAATTTAGGATGTGACAGTCGCTCTCGGTCTTTTGTTCGAAAAGACGCCTAAGACGGGCCAGTTCGATCTGGCCTCTGCCCATGATCAGTATCGCGCCTAGGCCGAGAGCCATAATCAGCACCCGGATGTTTGGATCGGCCAAATGGCCTCGGCTGTCGACCTGTCGACCGTGGGAAGCCTCGTTCGCGTGCTTCCCCTTATTCAGACGCGGACGAGGACCCATCGACCCTGGCGCTGGCCTACTCCCACTATCCGAATGCGAACTTCAGCAAGGTCGTCGAGGGCTTCGCATCCGGCTCCTCGAACGAGCAGTTCGACGCGCTCACGTTGATAATGCAGGAGCCGAGAGCGAAGGCCGTCGCCGACTTCAAGACGGAGAACTTTTTGCCTGAGTGGTTTGGTTCGTTCCCCTATATATAGAGTCAAGTTTGTAAAAGGTCATGTTTCGTGTAATGAAAGACATCAATGCAGAAATTATCATTGCACGAATGAGTCCAAGTTTTCGACCCCTTATTCGTTGTTACTTTGCGACTGTTTTTCGCGTTTCGTTGGGCGTCAATCAAACGAACGGATCGAGTGTAGCTCGTAGGGTCGGGTGTCAGGCCCGAATAGCCGTAGAGCGTCATCGGCTCCCGATCGTTGATAGTATAGCCGCGAGGACACTTCCAACAAAAAACATGGGCAAAGTTTGTTACGTCCGAGGGTCACCAGCGAGCTCGGCGCGGGCCGGGGATCCGACCTCGAAGAAACAGAGTGAGGAGCGAATCAGCGAAAAAACGAGACGCAAAAGGTCAACGAGGAGCGGTGCCTCGGCACAACAAATCGAAAAAAACGAGCGAGGTCGGGCGTTTCGACACTCGGGAGGGTGAAGTCAAGTAGCCCTCGGGTGCGGGGCGCGGCCGGGGCGGCCACGGTTCGCAGCCTAGAAACGATAAGCGCGAGTAAGTTGCGAGAACTTAGCTGTTTTTATCAAGTGTAGAACTTTCGGAGGCTCTTGATGTTCCACGCGTTCTCGATGGTGCCGCGGGCGTCACGGTCGGGGCCGAGCCGTGGCTGGACCGACCCCGCATGGTGCCGAGGGTTTCGCTCCTCGGCCCGGCTGTCGCGCGTCGGGCTTTGTCGATCGTGGGATCGGCTGTTGCTTCGTGTCTCTGACTGCTGGGGCCGGAGAGATGTTTCTGGTTGCTGAAGCGCGCTATCGAGGTAAATGCTCACGCGGTCGTGCATTTCTCTCAGTGCTGGATCTTCAGGTGCGGCAGTCTCGTTGAGGACGCACGTTGCTGCCGCAAGGTTCTCAAGTGGTGTGCTGAAGGTTGGCGACTCTCCAGCCACGATCCGCTGGTAAGTGGACCGCCCCTGGGCCTGAGCGGCGTCGCTGGGTCCGGCTATAGCTTTACCGCGAGGCTCGGGGCTGCCGGTTCGTCTCGAGTGCGGCCGAGCCTGATTAACGGCGTCCACCGTGGGGCGCGGAGACGGGTTGGCGCCCGGTGTGTTGCCGAGAGTCGTCGGATCCCCGCCCTTAGGGCGTGGAGAGTGAAGCACTCCCTAGATGGGTCGTGCTTCAAAACGGCATGGCTCCGCCGGCGTCACGTGGCGCGCTTCCTGCGCGGAGTCTGAAGGCGAAGCTCGCCGCCTTCGTTGGCGATGAAGTTCAGGCTCCCGAAGCAGAATGCCTGTCTGGAGGCGAAGGTGGGAACGCGCCATAACCGACCATCTTCGGTGATGGAGACCGTGAAACCCCCGAAGCAAAGGTAGGAGACCGAAGTGTATCCCACAACGGCGAAGAAGGAAGCCATCGAAAAGGCGAAGCGAGCGCACACTAAGAAAGGCCCTCTTCTTGGCGCGCTAACTGTCGGCGTTCTGACCACCGGCACAGTACGAAATATGATCGAGGGGGTGGTGTGCCTTCGTATTCGATGTGGTCTAGTCTACGGAAGACTCAATGGGGTTTTTTATCTGGTTCGGGCCACCTCGAACGGAGTAAAGCCCTACGTCCAAGAGTGGTTTATATCAGTGGGTGAGTACAAAGGGTCGGACTCTCTCTTCGGGAGAGAGCCCGGCGTCTGAGTTGTGTGGTGCCTGATACACGCGTTCGTGATGTTGCTCGCGAACGCGAATGGTTGCACGTGAGAGTTCAGGACTGGAACCCCCTCGCTGTCGCCCCCGAACCCTCCTTTATATAAGGCGGTTCGGGGTTACAAAATGGTGGGCCCTATGCGGTTTTACTGTCTCGCTGACAGGTGGGTCCTCCATTGATGTCGTCATCACTTGTCAGTTCGGTACTATAACGTCAGCCACAGTGTCGTCAAGTCTTGTCCGTTGACTTTCGTGACCTGCCACGTCGCGGTGGACTAGGCCCGTCCCGTCGGGACGGCTGGCAGTGGGCCGCCGGAATAAATGCGACATAAATGCCGCACCTACCCCAGGGGTTGGCCACCGAGGGTTGACCTTCGGAGGTCGGTTTCATCGTACGTCTTAACGCTGGATGGGGCTAAGACTCTATCAGATTATAATCTCAAACAAATAGAGCCATTGTAGAAATAACCAGTGGGATGAATCTGATGTAGCGGTCTACAACTAGAGGTGATAAAAGAGCCTGGTCCGATTCTTTCACACACTAAATTGGTCTTTATTAAATTTTACATAAAAAAGAATAGAAATTTGACCTGATCCATTTCTCTCTATCTTTAATTCATTATTCAGTCCTTTTTCAGACCTAATGTATAACTAGGTAAATAAATCGACATGAATGGATCATAAATTACTTATACTAATTAGCTTTGGATGATATGGAATCCTGTCCCATTGGAGTTTGAAGCGGGTGATCGATGCCGCCAATTAGTAACAACTCACTGCACGACAATACTAGTAAAGAAAGATTATCCTGTTGATCCAGTGGTAGCAACTCATCTTTGATCAACACGTGGATGAGTTAGATTTCACCTAATTTATAATATCTATATTTGTACTACCCACTAAAAAATTAATCTTTTCTATAGTTACACCACATCATCATCTAATCTGCACTGTTGGATCTATTGAAAGTTTCCATCCTGATCGTTCTTCTTCCTCTCTTGCACTTCATCTTCCCACTCACCTCCTCTCCTCCCATCCCTTCACGAGCCCATCTTCTTCCTCTGACCATCAATACCGGCAGAAGTAACGCCACACACATTTTCATTCTCTCCCTCAAAGCACATCTCCTGCTTCTTCCCAAAGAAACCGAGGACAGCCTCTTCATCTCCCCCTCAACTCTGCTGCCCCTAGGCACCTATCCCGGACTGCCCCAAGGCCCCACCTCAACTCCCTCCTCCACCTGCCCCTACCCCAGCCTCCTGCGTGCCTCCCCAAGGTCTGCCGACAGCAGATGCACAACACGAGAAAAGGACAAGGAATCCTGTTGGTGTGATGGTTGATCCTCCACTGGGACTGAGGACAGTTTTGGTTTTGGTTTTTCTTTGTTGATTTGATACAATTGAATCTCTTACTGATTTCTTGATGCCATTTAACTTCTGTGTACTAGGGAATCACTCGCTCGAAAATTAGTAAAGACTGCAATGCAGGAAGCGGCAAGAAGAGGGAGATGAGTTAATCGGACCTCAAGAAAATTGATAGAGGAAAGATTTCCATAATTTACATGCTATAATAACTGCTGCCTGGAGTAGACCCACAGTTTCTCTCCGAGGGGTGGTTTTCCTATCTCTTCAAATACCCTTGCACCTTTCTCAGTTCCTGCAGACAACTCTTACTGAAATCATACAGGAGGCAAGGGGGCGAGAAAGCGTAAAAAAGAAAGAAGAGCAGAAATTGTGATGAAATGTATATTTGCTGCCCGTTTGATTATTTTTGTATGTTATTTCCCACTCAAGATTTCCTATAATTATTTATAAATCCCCGCAGCAACGCAGAAATCAGCTAGTTCCCTGTAACTTACCTCCACAAATCCGGAGTGGCCACTGGGAAGAAATCAGATCACTAAGTAAATTAAGACTGCTCCTTGAGAGATGACGATTCCTAGACATACTAAAAAAATAGCTTATATTTTAGATTATTCATAAAAATTACTTATCTAACTTATCCGTATAAAATATTTCTTATGTCAAAAGTGTTTGGCAAAACAGATTATTCGATATGCATTATACGCAGTAGAAAAAGAGAAGTGTTAAAAAACTATTATTTACAACTTATATGTATCAATATATAAAAGTGGTTGTAGATGATTATAAATATAATCGTTATGGGTTTTAAATATTTAGTAGAGATTATAACATAAGCTACTATAATTTTCACTCCTTAAAATGCACAGTTATACATAGTTTTTCTTTTTTACGTACACACGGTAAAATATCTCTAACAAAGATGATAAGTTAGACTACGTGCATATAAAAAATACACCTAAAATTATTTCTTCTTACAAATCTGACGGATGAAATCTTTCTACATACATCTCTTATAAATCTAACACATTTGCTCTTTCGGAGGATCTCTCAAATTTTAGACTTACACGGACCATTGTTAGTTAAAAAAACACAAATATATGAGATAAAAAAAGTTTTTAAAAAACAAAACAAATTAATAAATTAATTTACATTGGCGTCGTTGGGGCATCGACTGTTGGGTTTTTTCTTGATGGATTATCCACGACGAAGGGGCCAACCGCGCATGCAGAGTCTGCATGCGGTTGGTTGTTATGCAAAAAGCGACAATTTCAATGCCGGTTAAATAGTAACTAAACCAGAAAACAAAGCGGATAGCACGAGGAGTTACGAGCGACAATTTCTACCGGTGAGTAGTAGAAATAAGGGAAATATTAATGGTGAAGAATAAGAAATTTTAAATTTTAGTATTAATATATTATATTTTTCAATTAATATTTTTTTCTTAAATCGTAGCGTTAGCACGGGTAACGAGACTATTAACAAAATACAATTACCTAAAATAAATATATGAGATCCATTGAAAGTTATTAGAAAACAAAAAAATTTATTTTGGGGACATACTAATATAAACGGGGAAGAATGAGAAATTTCAAATTTTAATGTTAATATATTATTTTCTTAAGTTAATATTTTTTCTTAAACCATAGCATTAGCACGGATATCAAGACTATAATCTTAAAATAAGTGTGTTGATCTGATTATGATGCATATTGAAACATGTGTGGAATAGAAATATACTCAGGATTAAATTTTTGCTGCAGCTATTAAAGTACAAGATAATAAGTGTAAAAAAATATACCTATATTTGTTCAAAAAATTTTAAAGTGCATCAAGTTTTAGATATAATACATGTAAACTTTAACTTTTTAATATAGTGATGAATAATGAGAAACTTATAATTTTAATTTTAATATATTATTTTTTAATTTAATATTTTTCCTTTGGCCGTAGCATTAGCACGGGCAGCGGTGCTAGTTAGTTATAAAAGCAGCACCATAATCTCTACAAAACAGGGTTCTAATGAAAGAACAGCTCTCTGCTGGTCATCCTTAAACAAGTACCGAACCAGATCTAAATTGCAATGAATAAAAAAATCCGAACCAGATCTAAATTACATAGTCTAAATGCTCTTTTCTTACAACCAGACCACGCCATTCTGAGCAAATTAGCATTTGACAAGGCATGTTGATTCTTGCCGCAGGGCAGGCAAAATGCATTTGAATTACGTGTCAAGCGGCAAAATCCAAACAATGCCTACATGATAAGGGAATGACAGACATTTTCCCTCGGATCCGAAGTCGCCACCATTGCCCATGTGTTTCCTA
Source organism: Zoysia pacifica (assembly GCA_001602315.1). Taxonomy (NCBI): domain Eukaryota; kingdom Viridiplantae; phylum Streptophyta; class Magnoliopsida; order Poales; family Poaceae; genus Zoysia; species Zoysia pacifica. The sequence continues at coordinate 23,053 of BCLH01000516.1, read as the reverse complement.
ATCAAAGCAAGTCGCCAGCGACAAGCGCAGCAACGGAGAGGCACAGGCCCGCCTTGCCAAGACCCACCGCCACTGGCGTGGCAGGGTATTCCCAGGAATACTAAATTGAATTAATTTCTGTGCAATTTTTCTGAGATTCCTATATTGCAAATGGCGTCCACATAGGAATCAGCAATTTCAAAAGAAAAATACAGGAAACATGAAATTTTTCTCTAATGCAAACAAGGCCTTAAATAGAGCCAAATTTACTTCTAACATGAATTTTTCTTCGAATCAAAGGAGCCCATTCGATGGAACTTGCTCAAATTTATCCTAATCATGTCTGAATAGAAATGTTCCATCGTCCTTTTAACTTGATCACTTCATAATTGATATGTGCACACAAGAAATATTGTGAAAAATGCACAATGGCTGAACTTTCCATTGTGTCAGTTGAAGCAAAGAAATATATCAGATATGATGTTATAGCTTATGAAATTGGTGCTAATTCTTTCACTAGCAATTGCTAGTGTTGAGAGGGTATTCTGTCCGGTAAATTATGTGAAGAACAAATTAAGAAATAAGATGGGAGGTTAATAGTTGAATGATTGTATGATTACACTGGTCGAAAGTTTTTTTCCCTAAAAGTGTAGAAAATTAAAATTTCTCTTAAGAAGGTTGAGTATGTTATGGATAAAAGTAATTTTCTATTTTTTTATTACGTGAAATTTTTTCTTAGTGGATCAGAAATACCCTCTTACTTCTTGGATCCGCCACTGCCCACCACAGAGAGAGAGAGAGAGGGGCCGTGCTGCTGTTGCCATACAGATAGCCCAGCGGGTCGGCGGCAGCAAGCAGAGCAAGGGAGGCACAGGCCCATCCCTCCTGACTACTGGTGGCAAGGGCGTGTGGGACCAAAGTTTCCAAAACCGTCTAAATTGGGCCGGTTTTCCGTGAAAACTGGTTAAACCGGTCCGGCTCGATTTGAACGGTTCACTGGTTTTTAGTTTAATAATTTTTTTTGAAAATTCAAAAAATTGAAAATCTAAAAACCGGTCAATCGGTTTACCGACAAAATCGGTGAAAAACCGCTCGAACCTATTTGATCTCGAATTTGAAAATGGTAAACCAAAAAAATCAGACGATAAACTCAAAAACCGATCGATAAACCGAAAAAACTGACTGGTTTTCTCTGAAAAAATTAATTTTCGAAATTGTTTGATTTCACGGTTTACTGGGGCAATTTTTTTCGGTTTTCGTGAAACCGACTAAACCGCTGCAGGCCAATTTTCGAAGCCACAACGGTTTCCAAAACCTTGGCAGGTCCAGGCTGCACGGCGCACAGGGCAAGCGGCGTGGGGCCAAGTGGGTGGCGCAGGGCAGCGAGGTCACGGGGAGCATGGTAGGGCGGGCAGCATTGGGTCACGAGCTCCAGAGAGGGTGGGGTGGGAAGGAGAAGGGAAGGGAAAAAGGTGAGCTGCAGGTTCTTAGGCGAGTGTAGGGTGGGCAGCATTGGGTCACGAGCTATGAGTTATAATTAACAGTAGGAGTCGAGTGGATGGAATTCACTCGTGAGCTTCAAGTTATTACAAGTTTGAGCAGAACAGTATACCGGTGGTTAGCTTGGTCACATGAATGATAAACTGGAGACCCGGGCAGGGATGTATAGGTTGCCGCAGGCATGGATCATGTGTGCGTTAGCCCTGTTTATGTTGTTTAAAGACCAGTCGAGTGTAGCTCTGTTAAGCAAATTTGAACAGTACCGATTACATGCTGGATATATTGGCGCCGGTAAACCGATATAGCTAACTATGGATGCACCCAGTATGATGATCGCATAGAGAACCCTGTTTTTGGGAGAAGTGGGCGTCGAACCAGCCATATGACATTATTGTGAAAGGTTGCCTCGTGCGGCTTCTGAGAAGCGCGTATGTGTCGTATAATTCGGGTTTCTTCTGCAGGGTGTAAATCGATTCGAGTCGCTGCACTTCACAATAACGAGTACCACTTTTCTCACTGAGTTACATCGTAGTAAGAACATGGAATGAATGATGAAATTACTGATGTTGTTGATTCATATCTTTGTAATGCAACTATGATTGGAGTAGTTCATAGTGCAAACTAAATTTATCATTCTTGAAACACAATTCACTACTAAAGTTGAAAGTAAAGATTTATTATTAGTGCTATATTTTTGCAAAAATAATCACCTATGAGTCAGCTTTCTCATGCTTAGGAGTCGACTGTAGTTAGCCACTTTTAACGGGTAAGTCTTGGTGAGTAATTAATACTCATGATTTGTTGTTTTTTCTTTTTGCTTGTAGCTTTTTCTGCAGGTAATTGGTGTGATTGCTGCGGTAAAGTGGTGTGGGAAGGTGAACTCCCTTCAAATTGATCTATTGACCGGATTCCCGCCTCACCCACCTCCAGCCGCGAAGAATAAAGTATGCCTTAGGGCAAGACATGTTTCATACTTAAAAAAAACCGTCGTGTTTCTCGTTGTCGCTTTTTGTATCTATTTCCGTTGTGTTTAAAAGTCTGTTTTTATCTCTATCCTAAGAATAACTTGAATTTGATGTAACACTTTAAATTGGTTTTTTATATTTTATCTTATCACTCATGTTGTAGTTGTAGTATTTAAGTATTGTTGTTCAATATCACTAAAATCGATCCACAGACGAGCCACTTGTATTTTTGGGCAGTTCTGCTACATATATGGCCCATATTGCCTTACAGGGGGATTGGCCACACTTGCCCGCATCTTCTTCCTGCCCGTCGCCCCTTCACCGCCCGTGCAAGCTGCTGTTGCTCCTCTCGCCGGTGCCGTGCGTCGATGTCTAGCCCGCGTGGCCGTGTGCCCAGGTTCAGGTTATCGAACATATCGCAGGAGGTTGTGGTTGGTCCGTGAAGTTCAAATCATGAAAACCGATAAAAAAAACTAGTAAACTGTTATTAACTTGAAAATCGGAATTCAAAATGAAAACCACTCGATTTTTTTATTTTAAATTTTTAAATTTGAAATTAAATCGGTTTGATCGGTTCTTCATTATTTTTTTCAGTTTTCGACTGGTTTTTGAATTTTTATTTTTTAAAATTTTTAATTTTTTTGAAAATTTTAAACCGAAATCAATTATAGGATGAAAGCAGACCAAACTAGTTTCATTAAAAACCACAAAAATCAGACCAGTTATTTTGGTTTTGTTAACCCTGCACATGCAACCGTCACCTCAGCCACTCATACGCCGACGCGCTTCGCAAGCTCAATGAAAAGATCAAGAAAAACACTATTTCTGCGCACGCATTGCTGAGGATGTCGCCGTACACCCATAGCCGCCTCCGCCCTGCGCAAGCCTAAGGTCCAAAGACCCCTACACACAAGGTCACCACCTCATCCACCCGCTCGGTGGTGGACTTCCTTATACACTGCCTGTTGCCGACACCTAAGCCCAATCCAAGGTTAACAAAACCGTTAAAATTGATCTTATTTTTTATCGTTTTCATTAAAATCATATTCGAACGGTTGAATAAAACAAAGGATCAAAGATGATTTTAAAAGTTAGCAGTAACAACAATTTAATAACAAAAAAATTATATATTAACCATTGAACATAGTTGAGATTTTTTATCAACCACTCAAAATTTTAACTTTTCTTAATAACCATAACTGCAAACTTTTATTCACTATCCATCATTGCCATCTATTTTATAGCTTAACGGTGTTAAATAAAAATATAAAGACCAAAATACCCCCTAATTGCTGAAATTTCCATTTTGATAAAACCTTTTTTTGCAATAACATTTGGACACCATAAATATTTTGGACAGAATAAAATTTTGCAACACAGGAAGATATAATATATTAGGACGAAATTCCAAATGAGTTGGTTTTAGCTTTTTCTTTAATAATGTTAAGCTATGAAATGGATAGTAATGGCTGATATAGAAAACAAATTTGCAGTGATGGTTGTTAAGGAAATTCAAAACTTTGAATGATTTTTTTATGGATAAGCAATTTTCCTTTTAGGAACGGAGTAAATTAATGTTGATACAATCATTTAACTAAGCCCACGGTTCCACAGGCATTTAGAAAAAAGCCACTCTTGACGTTGCAAAATAGAAAAGCTCCTGATGCACCAGAGAACAATCCAGCGGCATCAACTCATCGCTGGCAGTTGATTGAAAATGTCAAAAATTAATTCAAATCTCAAAAATTATAAGTTATAATTCAAATAACTTAATTATACTGTGATATTCATCAAATTTTTTTAATAAGACAAATAATCAAAATTAATATCAACTGCGACATAAATTTAAGAACCAAGAGAGTAAAACGGACAGGTGCCTATAGACCCTACACAATCATGCAAATACTTTCCCTTGGCAACGACTCGTTCAGTCTCACCAGTGAATTTTCCAAAGGTGACGAGTGTAGCAGAGGTTTTGAATTAACAATAAAAGTACCCATAGCTCTCCAGGATCGAGTACTGGCGCCCTTGTCGCGTTGGTCAAACAGCTCAGATTCACTACAGTAAAGCATTGTTTTCATCAAGAACCCATTCTTTTGCTTCCATTGGTCATTTTAAGAACAGCTAACTCATGTACATGTAGAGCACAGCACAAACAGTTGACACGGAGAGCATCCTGTCTAATTATACTTTGCACTTGCGACGTTGAACAAAGAGAAAAGGAGAGAATATGCTTAACATTTTAATGAACATTTATGCACAACCAAGTGCAACAATGAGCAACTTAAAAAAGCAGTTTTCTATCTCTTGGTGCTGACCGCAAGAACCAGTTATCAATAAAACTAATCAATACAGGTATACAAAAATACAGCAAAATATATACCATAGCGAAACATCTACTCCAGAAAGTCCTATGAGTTGCACCATTAAACC
>BCLH01000515.1:127052-161415 GCA_001602315.1 Zoysia pacifica | reverse complement strand
ACGATGTAACGTATAAGTGCCTTATATGCCTTCCTAGTTGTATACTCCCTCCGATATATTCTTGTTGATGTTGCTTGGAGGGAGTATTTACAGTAGAAGCTTATAGGCATCAGTGATTCATTTCACTACCTTGACCTTTAGCTAAAAGAAAACGATGAAACTCTTCCCATTTTGATAGATGTTAATGCTCATTACCGAGTTATATTGTTACATACATCTTCTACAAATGATTCTGACAAACAAACTATTAAGAGCATTGGGGGGTAATTATAACAGAACCTTTTTACAGTAGGCTAAGTGTTGTTGGTTCCCCTAAGAGGTCAGACATGAATTCAATCATTGCTGTTAATTTAAACAGAAAATATGAAAAAAATAATAAATTGATATCAGACGTGTTTTGTATAACTGTCACCTAATAAAACTCACTAATTATTTTTCTAAATTGAATGATACGGTAAAAAAACCTTGAGTTGAGATCAATATCGATCAACAATTATTCTATTTTAAAATCTATCTTATAACAACTGATGGTCCGGTACACAGCTTTCCCTGGAAAGATTGCTGGCTACCTTGTTCGCATCGCCTGAATTTCTCTGAAATAACTGTGCAGGTATGTTGGCTTCTACAATGCGGTACAGAGTGCTGGAGCAGCGGTTGCCTGGCAAATAGATAGACGCAAGACGTCTTTGATTTGTCAGCTGATTATGAACTGGGGGCTGATGACTGCCAGCTACCCGTTGCTTGCGCTACTAGTGTTATATGCAGTCACGGACAAGGAAAATTAGTGGAAGATAAATTGAGAAGTGCTGCTGCCTGGTCCAAGCTATATACATACTATATAATTGATTGATATCCGACTTTGCAAGAATTGTGTTTTATGGGATTTTAAAATTCTATGCACATCATGATTTTTCAAATAGTAAATGAATTTGTTCAAGACAAATATTTGAATGCTATTAGAGGTTTGTCCAGTCCTATGCATTGCTAAGAAACTTCTCCAAACCCCTACTGTCTGTATGCTTCCATAGATGCTCTATTTGATTACAAGATTCAGGTGCATCGCGATCCCAAGAAAAATGTGTGCAAAAATTAGCATTTTGGTTGTGATGACAAATTTCTCCGTGGTTTAACACCTTCCTTATTTTGGATTGCCTCTACTATCAAACAAATGACGATCACATGATACTTAGACCTGACAACATAGCCTGAAGCAACAAGCTCCTCGGCGGGTGTTAGGATAAGCCACTAACACAAGATCCTCAATACCTCCGACGAAGTGGCAGGAAAAGGAGAAGTGGGTTGTCACATCGACGACGTCACTGGGTGGTCGTATTTGAACAAAGCACTGATGATCTTCCATTTATTTTAAACATGTTATCTTGCATGATCATTTTTTAATACTACAAATGCATCTTGTATGAACATGTATCATATTGATTCTTATACTTATTTAATGAGATATTTAATCTGAAATGAAACAAATAACCAGATGTTACCGATTAGTTGCTAATTAATAATATCAATTCACCAAACTTAGCACAAAACTAGAAAGATAGCGCGGCTTTGCCGCGCTTGATTACCCGTCATTATGCATTATGTTAGATAAAATAGAATTAGATGATTTCCTTAAAAAATGAAACTGTATGGGTGTTAGATTTGTTGTTAATCTGATAAGAACAATCGGAGTAATTATATTTGTCCCTATTAGTCTACTGTGCCAAAGAGCCATCCAAGGCATATTATGCCCGTAACTTCCGTTAAGCTAGGTTACTATGCACAAGAGTATTTTTGAGACTTTGCATAGAGGTAGGAATTTTAATAAGGAACAAATTTTATTTTTGGAACAAGTTCAAATTCCAAATACATGTTATTCTATAAAATTTTAAAGACATGGAATCATTTAAAAACATTAATTCATTTGGGGGCTTTTAACTTTTGAATAGAATTTTATAAAATTTTCTAAATTCAAGTCTTGGGAAAAACTTTCAAATGGAATTTTTATTAACAACATTTCTTTGAAATTTTTCTTTATTTACAAAAGTGAAGTGTTACATTGGGCAGCATTGTGAAACTGAAGCAACATTGTGATATCAAGAGTCGCTCCTCTGTGCTCATTTCCGGTTCAATTTTTTACAGTCAAAACAGTCACCGTTGTACTTACGTAATATGAATTTAAGAATACCTGGATCCATTAATTCATAGAGAAATTTGCCTCCCTGTATATCTCAGGTTACTCACCTTCCCACAGGCTAAAACCATCATACCTCCATGCTTGCAGTTTCTCAAGTATAGATTGGTTGATATTAATCCCTAGAATGAATCCACAATTTCCTTGTTGAATACCTCTAGCATCCACATCATAGGCATCTCCCATGCCTAAGCTGGCACACATCCTTCTCACAGCATTGGCTATTTGCTCCAGTTGAGATTTGAGTTCCACTTGAGGCCTTAAATGGAGCACCCACTGCGGTCGTTATTAGCACTGCATTACCATGAGCATTGAGGATGCATGATACAGGGCAAGCTCCACCTTTTGCTCGTTTAGTGAAATTGGACGGAACAAAAAACCCACCTTGTTATCCTTAATTAACAGGGCTTGGTCACATGCTTGTCCCATAGTTGTAACCATCAATTTGAACTCATCAAAGTGTTATGTTATATTGATATTCAGAACCTCTCCGCCTGATCTTAGCTGCTGCAAAAATAAACTGTAATGCTGCTCTATTCTATTTCTTGCAGAGATTCTTCATCCGAACGACACTCTACATTGGGCATTGCAGTAAACACCTCATGCGCAGAACTCTTAGACACTAACATAACCATGAACACTACCTGCTTGACTGTTTTCTGTTTTATCCGAAATGCATAGGAATGCTGTGTCGAGCTGGTGAAGGTGGCGGATGTGGCATGGAGAGCAGGAGCATGGGCACGCTGACCCCGGTAGGTTGAATGCTGCGTATAAGCAGTGGCCGCCGGGGCAGATCTAGAACATCGAGAATAGCCTTGGGAGGAGCACGGAGTTGCAATGGAGCTTGAACGGGAAGAGCAGTTTGGATGGGGATGGGTGATGGCCGGGGCGCCTGAGAGCGGGGCTGCCGTCGAGCGGCGGTGGATGAGGAAGAATGATGGCTGGAGGCGTCAGCGCGCGGGATTGCTGGCCGCGTGGACCAGCGGCAGCAATTGCTGAAGGATGTACTGTCCATCGAGCGGCAAGCAGAGAGCAAGAGGTGTGGAGCCTAGTGCTTTCGCGAGGAGGCAAGAAAGTATGTCAGTGAGCTCTCGATAGTTCTGATCGCACGTTTCAAAACTAATTGTAGAGTGATCGAACGGTGGTGAAATTAATTGATGTCAGTGTGAGAAATCGTGCCCATTTAAACTATAGTAAGAGATTCTACGACTCAAACTTTCTCCTGCTGCATGAAAAGAGTGATTATGCAGCTTAAAACTAAAAAGAGCAAAAATATATAGATGCTCTATCGTACAAGCATGAGCGGACATAAGTTTTCAGAGAAATCTCTTTACATCTAACCATATTTTTTTATAGAGACACTGGTAAAAAAAAAAGTTACTTACACGTATAGGCAATATCCATCACCGTCATTTGTTCCAAGTCAACCTCACAAAAAGAAGAAAAAAAATCCTAAAAGTTCATAGTGGCACGACTCGCTCATATGTGGTTCTCATTTTCACAAAAAAAAACTCTCATTTATCACAGTAGACTTTGGAAAAATAGTTCACGCAACTGTTAACTAAAATTCATTTACTGTGTATCATATCTTGACTCTTTCTTCAATGTAAACAAACCATGTCATCAGTCTTGATTCTATTATTTCTACGTCTTTCATTTGATAGGCGTCTTTGAGCTTGTTCCTACCAGAACAATATTTTCATCTACGTCTTAGACTCACATTATGATATATTTGATCTATTCATGCACACACTATTATTATGTTTATATATTCTATTTATTTGCCCTCCTAAATGTGATGGCCAACAAATTCCTCATGTAGATATTTCCAATCCATCCTTGTCCACATTCTCAACGTCGATGCTCATAGGGGTTGTTGTGGTTCTCCTTTCCTCTGCAAACGCTATTATATTCGTTTTCCAATTGGAACCTATTGCCTGCCAGTTCAGCACCGCAACAATTTTGTGACGTCTCTAAGCCTGGATCCCGTCGACTAAAAAATAGTCTTTTCTTTCAAACAAGTGGATTAATTAGACTAATAGGAAGATTAATTTTTAGCTCACCCATCGACTAATTGTTTTTCATGATTAGTTGATAAGGGGGACTAGTAGAGACTAATAGTTTATAGATAAAGTAAAAATTATAAATTGCTCTCAATTTTTTTCAGAAACCAAATCGGAAGCATACACTTTTTTACCAGACATCTAACCGGAAACTACCAAACTCCTATTTCAATTTGCCTCTCTCACGCTCTTCTTCCAACCCAAATCCGACCCCAGAACAAGCTTAGTATATTGCCATAGATGATGGACTATTTTTTTTATTATTTGTGTTAATTAATTGATTTATTATGTTGCTCTAATTACACTATAATATATTTGTGTTAACTAAATAGCGAAAGTAAACTTGAGAAAATAGCGAGAAAACTATAGAAAATTTAAATATATAGAGAGAAATACAACTAGCGATCTAACAATCAGTCATAGATCCAAACAGATCCGGACTAATAATTAACCAGAGGCGAAACAAATATTTTTATTGGAGGATGAACTAACAATTAGTTTTTCCTTCAAACAGGCAACTAAATATTAATCCGAACTAACAATTAGTCAACCGAATCCAAACACGTCATCGGTCTCAACCCTCGCACCCAATGCTTTACTTATTTGTTTGACTAAAAAAGATTAGCCAATTTTCTAGAGGTGTTTTGAGTTTTTTTTATTATTCTCAAAATGGCAGTTTCTATAAATTCTTGCTCTGCTTTTAGTATTTTTCATTCATTGAGGACCAGACATTGGGATTCTTCTGCCTGCCAAATGCAAACACAGTAGATGCCACTGTGCCAAAAACACAAACAGTCTAAGGCCCCTCTTTGGTGGAAATTATGGGGCTGATTTTCCTAATGATTACCATAGCTTATGCTATAATCTCTACCAAAATCTATAATCATTTTTACATTTTGTACTAGCACCTATAAGTTACAAATAATAGCTTTTTACTACTTCTCCATTCCCACCACCTATGATTCATATTAGATAAGCTATTTTGTCAAACACTTTTGACATAAAAAATAGATTATGTGAGAAAGTTAGATAAGTGATTTCTATAAATAATTTAAAGTGTGAGCAATTTTTCAAATAATCATAATCCCTGCTAAAGAGGCCCTAAGACAATATCTAGTGGATTTTTTGTTCTCAAAAATGTAGTAGATATGCGCTTAATCATATTATCTCTCCTAATATAAAAGTCTATCTCACTTTTTTAGTGTCGCAAATTCTATGTATGATTTTGGTGTCACACGTTCTATCTTTAAAATTCTATCTCTAATAAAAACCTCTCCTAATACAAAAGTTTATAGACGTCATCTATCTCACTTTTTTTGTTAAATTCTATCTGTAATTTTGGTGTCACATTTTATCTCTAATGAAAAGAACAGTAGATCCATCCATCTCCATCTATTTTGAAATTTGCTTTTGACTCCTTTCCATCCCCGCACCTCCGCATAGTGCTGCGCGGCGACTCCAAACTTCCACAGTGTCGGCGCGTCATTGTCTCTTCGAGTACCTCTTAATCTTCACATAGCACTGAGTGGCGACTCTAACACATGTAGCGGCGATTCAAACTGCTGTCATCTCTCTATCTCTATCGTATCACATTTCAACTAAAATCTTAATTATGAAAGAAAAAATAGGAGATACATACTGCTACAGTATTTTTCTTTCATGAACCTATTTAAAAATCACCTGTTATTCTTGTCACCTTGGTATATCATCAAAATCTACCTAGATATGAGCAGGTGATGAGACTCTATAATATAGACTGACTCCTTTATTTATTGAGTTGGGATCAGTTTTGGTTTCATTCAAGTCAAAGACATTATGAAAAAGCAATATAACACATTTATCAGTAAATTTTATTTTTTTTATCTCGGCTTGTCTTAATAACGTCAGAATCGTGTCATTTTTTTTATAATGGAGCAATAATGCATTATATTACTTTTTTGTATTAAAAAAAATTGCATCATATTGCTTTGCCTGTAGCAAAGCACAGGCACTCGGACTACTAGAAAAAAGAGACAAGAAATCGGTAAAGCACACACCACACCAACACCACACATCCAAATTACTCCCTTCAGTTTTGAAATACTGACACATTAATTTTTAATATCAACTTTAACTCTTTATTTTATTAGAAAAATTCAAATGTAAAAATTCAGAATAAATTAAAACAGAGAGGAAAAACTGCAACTTTCGTTGGAATTAGTAGTCCCTGTCCCTGGCTGTCCCATAAACTTTATGAAAAGGCGTTGCCATGTCTTAGTGGCGCTCCATTTCGTCTCGCAAAGTTGACACCTGCTCGTCCTTGCCCCCCGCCTGGCTGACGCTGGCGCCTACTCACCAACCCAGATTTCAATCTCCTTCCTCCTCGAGCTCGATCCTTCCCGGCTCCACCCATCCAACTACTGCAAGTTTCTGGGCTCGTCGACCACGAACTCCCTCGCATGGTTCCGTCCTCTGCCGTCGCTCTCCCGGACCAGAGCATCGGCCTGTAGCCAGTGGAGTCGGTCCGTCCCGGAGCCCAGGCCATGGTGCGCGAATTCTTGGCCGTGGCGGTGCGCGCGGTGTTGCAATGGGCGCTGGCGTCACTGCTGCTCGCCAACGGCGCCGCCTTCTGCCTCATCGCCACCGTCTCGGAGAGTCTCCGCCTGGGCCCGCCCTGCGTCCTCTGCGCCCGCGTCCACCGCCTGCTCTGCTCCTCCGCTGCGGCCGGCGGCGGTGAGGGGCGTGACGCGCTGCGCCTCATACTCTGCGAGGCCCACGTCGCAGCCGTCGCCGCGTCCAGTCCGGAGCAGCAATCTCGGGTCGTTCGTGGTCGCGGAAGGAAGGAGAGCGAAGGACTGGACGTGGATGATCAGAATAAGGGTTCAGGTACTTCTCTTGATCTCTCGTTTCCTCTGCTGATGCCGATTGACGCCTGAAGAAACCTTCTTGAAAAATATCATCATCACCAAAGTATGAATTTGCATTTGCTAAAAAAAAATAAACGTAGCATCGTCAGCTACAAACTTAGCAATCATTGGAATGGTTCCAAGAGCTGTATATACTCGAAGTAGTTTGCTGACCCTGGTGCAAAAACAAAAAAGTTCGCCCGCCATGGACGATGTTGCAACCTTACCTGAGTTTTGAGTTTGGTAGAGGATTGCGCAACCTCACCAGTTTTTGAACACATTACCAAGTTAAAAGGTTTATGCAACGGACCATTGCACGGAAAGGCAAATTGTGACAAATTGGAAAGCAGAGGAGGCATTCAAATGAATTTTTCAGCTTCTCTGCTTCCGTTGTCGGTTCAGTTCAATTTGAAGAAGATGGTTGCATTGTCCTATCGGTGCTGTTGTTGAGAGCTGAAATGGTGTAGGGTCATACCTCGTTGACCCACGTATGGTTACTTGTTATCGTGGCACTAATATTAATTTCCAGACAGTGAAGGTGCCGCCATGTTACAAAAACTTCTGCGCGTGAAATACTTGAAACTTACCATTTGAAAATTCGATTCCAACCAGTGTCCATCCAAACGATCGTTATTGCCAACTTGTTTTTTTTGAAAAAGATCGCTGTTGTTGTCATTGTTGTTTTTGTCGCTGCTGCTGCCAACTCGTAACCATCGACGTCACCAATAACACTACCTGTCGACACCTGACGCTCAAGTTCGTGGCAGGTCTGGAGAATCGCCGCGACGTGTCAATCGGCAGCGAGATATGCGAGCAGGATCACGACGACGCCAATGGCAGCGACGCGGAAGGACCCGGCGGCACCGACGACGCCGGCAACGGCCCGCTCGTCTCCCTCTTCGAGCTCGCCCCGATCACGGCGCACCCGCGGAACGACAGCGAGCAATCCTTACACAAGCCTACGACGCCGGAGCTGCACAACGTCGAAGGCGTCGAGCGCCTCACGGTCGGCGAGCTCCTGTCGCTCCGGGCGCAACGGCGGGAACTGGACGCGCTGCGCGCGGAGCTCGAGGACGAGCGGCGCGCGAGGGCCGCGGCGGAGGAGTACCAGCGGCAGCTGGAGGAGCAGGGCGAGCTCGACCGCGAGGCGGCGCGGCTCGCCATGGAGCTCGTCCACGAGACCGAGAGGGAGAAGCTCGCGCTGCAGCAGCAGCTCGAGGCATGCAGGGTCCGGGCGCAGCTCTGTGGCGGCGGGAAGCACGCCAGTGTCGATGACGAAGGTGGGGGGCGTGATGAGGCAGGCGGCGGCTGCGACAACAACAACTACCAGTCACTGGTGGACTTCTTGCCGGGGTCGGTGTACTCCTCCTCGCCGGACCTGGCCGACCTCCTGAAGCTCTACACCGAATCTGGCAATGGTGATCGTCGACAGAGAGAGGGTTATGCGCCGGCTGTTACGGTCGTCGCCGAGGAAGTGGATGTCGCCGCGGGCGGTGAATCCAGTGTGGATGTTGATGCGAGTTGGCACGTTGAAACCGTAACCAAAGCAGCATAACTCGTTCCCGCGTTTTCGTAAAATCGTGGGAAATTGGAAATACAGAAGTAGAAACGCACACCACGTTCATGTCTGATCATCGCACGTATATTGATTTCTCTTTGTATAAATCACATATTTCTGGTTGCTTTTATTACGCACGTGACTACAAATGTTTGAAGGTGAGGTCCCTGACATATGTCCTCATATATATAACCTGTTTGTTCATCGTTATGTAAAAGATTCATGATTGTAACATTGAATGGATTCTTGAGATCGATACCAAAGTAAAGGTTCTGTAGTTCGAAAATACAATCACAAAAATCTTGAGATTAGTAAACCCGATTTTTGTGAGTTGTCAAAATATGGTTCTCATCTGTAACGTCCCTTTTGTGTCGCTATAAGCTGTTATGACAACTTATTGTCAGTCGTTATAGATATATAGCCACAGATACTATATGTCGTTAATAATAGCATCAAAATATATCTATAGTGACCGCCACTTATACCGACGGATCGTCAATCACTATATGAAAGATATAGTGACTGATGGTTTAATGCACATTATGGACTTCTGTAAGCTTGGGGAAGCACCAGGAGCTGAACCATAAGCCTACACTTCCTAGGTTAAACTTGAGACTTAAACCTCGGATCTAATGCCTAGACATATGAACACATAAACATAATACAGAATTGGGTTCTTACTTTCACTATCGTCCGCGGTGCTTGAACTCATTTGATGTCGCTATAGTCGATCTATTGAGTTCGTCTTAGGTTGCTGTGGTCCATCTCGTGGAGGTTACCTTCTTCCTTCAGGTCTCCAACGGCACTACCTGGGGATGGCCTTGGAAGCGTGAGGCCTTCAGGTCGATCCAGCGCCTTTCTTTTGATAGGGATTGAATTTGTTCACAGGTGGTTTGCCTGAGAGCTCGTGAGTGTATTCTATTGACCGCCACCCTCCCCTTTTTATATGGTGCTGCTCGACCTGGGCCACAACCATGAGTCGGTTGTGCCCACCGATCAGGGCGTGAGTACTTAGCATCTGCGTGTGCATGGCAATGTTTCTGTGGACTACATTATCTTCTGAATTCGTGAGTTTGACTGATTTCGAATTTCTAAGGCATACCCTATTTTTGTGCCTTGCAGATCACTTATTCCAACCTTCTCCCCTTTGATTGTAAGGATTTTTATGCTCCCCTCAGTAGAATCTACACAATGAAGCGGTGTGCAACAGCGGTGAATAAATTCTACTGTGTCGTAGTAGCTCGCACTATGTAAAACCACTTCATGGAGACAAGCAACTTATTCGTTATGAGAGTGGTTGCACTTAGGCCATTTCCAGAATCACAAGCTTTCCAATATTTCCAATATGATCACAAAATATACTGGGTGGTAAGCCTTTCGTTAGTGGATCCACCAGCATTTTCTTAGTATTTATATGATGTAAATAAATAGTGCGATTCTGGGTTCTATCTTTCACAACATGAATTTTAATGTCAATGTGTTTGCCAACATCACTTCACTTACTTTTACTCGAAAAGAAGACTATAGCTTGATTATCGCAATACACTTTTAGTGGTTTACTTATATTGTTTACCACTCTTAGTCCTGGTATAAAGTTCTTAAGCCATACGACTTGTTTCATAGCCTCATAACATGCTAAAAATTCAGCTTGCATAGTAGAAGCAGCTATAAGTGATTGTTTGGAGCTATTCCAAGATATCGCCCAATTCGCAAGTGTGAATGTATATCCTGGTGTAGATTTCTTAGAATCAATACAGCCTGCAAAATCCGCATCCAAGTAGCCAACAACCTCAAGACTCTCGGATCTCTTTTACGTAAGCATATAATCTTTAGTGCCTTGCATGTATCTTAAGGTTTTCTTAGCAACCTTCTAGTGGTCTATTCCTGGATTAGATTGAAATCTGCCAAGTATCCAGATGACAAAATCTAAGTCAGGGCGTGTGCACACTTGTGCATACATAATGCTTCCGACAGCTGAAGCGTAAGGAATCTTTCTCATCTGATCAGCTTTATATATATTCTTAGGACTTTGGAATAACCTAAACTTATCTCCCTTAAGTATGGGGGCAGCCGTAGCTGAACATTAGTGCATATTATATTTTTTTAGTACTTTCTCGATATATGCCTTTTGAGAGAGCCCCAATAGTCCTTTGGACCTATCCCGATGAATTTCAATGCCCAAAACATAAGAGGCTTCACCCAGATCTTTCATGTCAAATTTTGATGACAAAAATCTTTTTGTATCTTGCAACATATGACTGTTGCTGCTGGCTAGTCGGATGTCATCCACATAAAGTACTAGAATGATATAAGAGCTCCCCTTAAACTTAGCATATATAGAATTATCCACCCTATTTTCAACAAAGCCAAATCCCTTCTCAAACTTAGCATATATAGAATTATTCACCCTATTTTCAACAAAGCCAAATCCCTTAATGACTTCATCGAATTTGAGGTACCACTATTTGGACACTTGCTTTAACCCATAAATTGATTTCATTAGCCTACATCCCATTTGTTTCTTGCTTTCTATGATAAAACCTTCTGGCTGTGCCATATACACACTCTCATGCAAGTCACCATTAAGGAACACAGTCTTAACATCCATTTGGTGCAACTCTAAATCATAATGAGCCACCAAAAGCCATAATGATTTTAAATGAATTCTTCTTTGAGATAGGAGAGAAGGTCTTATTATAATCAATTCCTTCTCTTTGTGTGAATCCTTTTGTCACAAGTCTCGCTTTGAACCTTTCGATCTTCCCTTTGGAGTCATATTTAGTTTTGTAGACCCATTTACAGCCCACTATTTTGGCTCCTTTAGAAATTTTTGTTAAGTCCTAAACATAGTTCTTCTTCCATAGCCTCGTGTCACTTATGTGAATGCTCACTTAGAATAGCTTCCTTAAATGAATTGGGATCATCTACTATTCCAACGATGTCCATTTTCACTCATATAGACAACATAATCACTGGCGATGGTAGATCTCTTCTCACGTGTGGATGTTTTTAATGGTTAAAGTTCATCAATTTCCATGGGTTGTTGTTGAGGTTCCACCTGCGGTTCATTTCAAGTGGTGCTTCACCCATTTCCGTATCCTTATTTTGATGCTCACTAATTATAGATACATCCTCATATGAACTTACAGCTGGCGCGTTCTCAATGACAACCATGTGGGGCGAAGTAGACTCAATCACCCTCTCTTGAGGTGTAACAACATTCTGATAAGTTGGAACAAAATAAGTATGAGTCACCGGCGGTATGTCATGATGCCATATTTCCTCAAGTTTTATAGAGCAACCATGACTCTCTAAGAGGATAGCACGCCTTGTCTCAACAAACTTAGTGGTACGTTTAGGTCAATAAAATCGACACCCCTTAGAATTTTGGGGATATCCTACAACTTGGCAGCTTATAGTTTTAGGATCTAATTTCCCAAGCTATAGATTAAAAATTTTGGCTTCGGCTTGGCAGCTCCACACAAGTAAATAATTCATACTCAGTTTTCTACTAGTCCACAGTTCATAAGATGTCTTAGAGACTGATTTACTTAGGACCTGATTAACTATATGTGCAGCAGTCTTTAATGCCTCCATTTACATACTCACTGGCAGTGTAGAATAACTTAGCATACTACACACCATGTCCATTAAGGTGTGATTTCTACGCTCAGCCACGCCATTTTGTTGAGGTTCATCAGGAGTAGAATATTGTGCAACTACGCCATTCTCTTGCAAAAACTTAACAAAAGGGTCGGGGATTTGTTTATACTGAGCATGTCTCCCATAATATTCACCGTCTCTATCAGATCGAACGAGTTCAATATTAACATTATGCTGATTTTCTACTTCAACCTTAAAGATTTTAAACTTATCAAGCGCCTCGGATTTTTCTCTTATGGGGTAAATGTATCCAAAATAGGAGAAATCGTCAGTGAAAGTAATGAAGGAATTAAATCTATCTACTGACGTTACATTAAATGGACCACATATGTCGGTATGAATAATTTCTAATATTTCTGAATTGCGCTTAGCTTCATCTTTCTTAATATGTTTTACAAACTTTTTCTCTATGCAATTAATGTAGTGGACTGAATCAGAGAAATCTAATTCATAAAGTATCTCTTCTCTAATGAGACGCTCCATTCTCCCCTTCGAAATGTGGCCTAATCGACAATGCCACAATTTCGCATAAGTCTCATTCCTAGTTATGTTTCTCTTGCACTTAAGGGTGCCATTACTAATATTCATCACAGTAGAATCATTAAGGGATAATAAATTAAGCTTGTCTCGCCTTTGGGCAACACCAACAACATCACTTAATCAAGTATTTATTATTCCCAAATTCAAACTTACAACCATCATCATCCAATAAAGAAACAGAAATTAGGTTCCTCGTCAATGATGGTACATAAAAAACATTATGCAATCGAAGCACAAAACCACTATCTAATGCTAATAACAGTGATCCTATCGCCTCGACATCTGCCTGGACTCCATCAGCTACTTAAAGACTTCTCACCCCCCTTTTTTATAGTTTGGGCGATATGCAATCTCTGTGATGAATTAGTCACATAAATGATGGCACCAAAATCAATCCACCATGAACTTAATGGAAAGTAAGTAAAAAGGGATTCGTTAATGAAAGAGATCATATCATCATTACCCTTCTTTTCTAGTCACTTCTTAAATTCCTTGCAATCCTTCCTTATGTGCCCATGCTTCTTACAATGATAGAACTTCGGACCTTTTTTATTGGATGTGGAAGCTTCATTCTTAGGAGTGTCTTTCTTGGGACGACCATAGGGCTTATTTCCCTTAAGTTGTTCTTCTTAAAATGGCGAATATTGCCACAAGACCTACCAGCCCCATTGTTTCCCTTAGCTTCATGAGCAATGAGATTGACAAAATCCTTATTGTCATTTCTTAGTCTCTCCTCCTCCTCGCTGCACTTAGCTATAAGAGTGGATAATTTCCACTTCATCTCGCTACTGTTGTAATTCACCTTAAAGGTGTCAAAAATAGCAGGCAACGACAACATAATGTAGTGGACAACATAGTCCTCAGGGAGGGGCATTTTTAAATCCTTCAGCTTCTCGGAAATGTCAATCAACATTAGGATGTGCTCCCTCACACTCCCACAGATGGCATGCATCATTTTCATCATGAGCATGCTAGCACTTGTCTTAGATGAGTTCGGGAAATGTTTTTCAATACTAGCCATGAAGGCCTTGGCACTCTTCGGGTTCTTAGGGAGAGCACCCCTTGTTGCAGGATTAATGAAGTTATCCATGAGCATGATTGCCATACGGTCCACTCTTTCCCACTTAGCCTTTAGATCCTCATATTCCTTTTTGCATGCAGCCAAGGTTGTGTTATTTGCCCCGGCGGCAGCTCAGTGGGCTTATTCTGAGTCAGGAGAGATCCTTATTCAAGACCATAAGAATGAGAGTTCACAGTCTTCTTCTACTTTTCAAAATTGTTCCCTCCCAGTGGCTCAATGCCGTTTAAGTAATCGGCAATATTGGAAGGCGTCATGGTTGTAAATTAAATAAGACATTAGTAAATAATAAACAATTTGCATCACCGTTAGGCAAAAGAAAATAAACATAATAATAGAATAACTTATTATATTTTGCACTACCGTTGGGTGAATGCAAAGTAAAACAATGGGTCCAGCACATAATCAAAGTCAACGTTGGTCAGAAATTAAATATGTGCCAAAATAATCCCATAATCATGCATAAAAAACATAAATAATTATGCAAAAATTAAACTAATTAAACAATGGGCACAACACATGCTCAAAATCAACGTTGGTGAGAAATTAAACATGTGTTTTAAAATAATCTCATAAAACAGTACATATGACATAATTTAAAACGGGAAATTATCATAAATACATAAAAGTAAGAAAATAAATGCAACTAAATTCCCCAAAATGTCATATAAATTCTTCTCAATAAATTTTCCATTGGTTCCATTTATCCAGAATATTCTAATTTATTTTCTTGAATTTTCTCTATTTTTCTTAATTTTCTAGCGGTAAGCTAATGGTAAATAAAAAAATTCAGGAAAAAACAAAATGGGCCGCGCACTAAAAAAATGGGCGGGCGAAACTAGGCCGCATTCAGCCCAGCCCGCCAACGCCACGCGCACTGCCCTCTTGGGCCTTAGCCCGGCAGCTAATGGGTAGGCTGCCATTTCAGCCTAGCCCCCCCCCCCCCCGGCCCTTAATCGTGGCCGTCAATCGTGGTCGACGGCTAAGAATTGTCACGCACTGAATAAAAACCTCGGGGCCGGAAACCCTAGCTTATTCCCCACTTTTTCCCTTCGACTTTCATGGGTAGAGAGAGAGAGAGGAGCAAGGCCATCGGGCACCGCTTGGGTCGTGCCAGTCGCATGGCGAACAAGAGAGAGAGGAGCAAGGCCGTCGGGCGCCGCTCGAGCTGTGCCGATCGCATGCCGTTCGCCGGCAATGCCTTGATGGCTGGGTCCCCGGCGGTCGGATCTGAGACCTACCAGGCTTCGCCGCGCGCCATCGCCCTACTTCGGCCAGCCATGCCGCCGCACCTTGCTTAGGGCTAGGCTGCCGCTGGATCTGATGGCTGATGGCCCGATCCGGCGGTCAGTGGTCAGATCTGTTGTCCTGGCGACCAGATCTGGTCCCTGGCGCTAGGATCTAAAGGTCGGTCAGGTCTCACTGTCGCACGTTCTTATGGGGCAGCACTGGCAAGGGTGGCACCGGGACGGCAAACTCTCAAGATGGCGGCCGGTTTCGACCACCAGCAGTGCGGATCTGAGGCTACTACCACCAGATCAAAAAAGCTAAGTACTCTAATCCCAATTACTTCATAGGGTTAGGTTTAGGGTGTATTGATGGTGTCTGTTTGTGTTCGGTTTTTGGGGCTTGACAGAGGAGTTTGACTCTAATCTTAACCTAATGCCTTTTGATCTTGACGTAATGATCATGACAATGTCCTTAAACATAATAATTAACACTAATCAACCATAATTAGATCTAATTAGCGCCATTAGGACCTCTAATAAGTGCAATTAGACTTAATTGGTTCATGATCTAAGGCAGTCTAGCTCTGATTACCAAATGTAGGTTAAACTTAGGGACTTAAACCTCAGATCTAATGCCTAGACACATGAACACATAAACATAATGCAGAACTGGGTTCTTACTTTCACTGTCGTCCATGACGCTTGAACTCGTTTGATGTCACTGTAGTCAATCTGTTGAGTTCGTCTTAGGTTGCTGTGGTCGATCTCTTGTAAGGTACTTCCTTTCTTTAGGTCTCCAACGACACTGCCCGGGGACGGACTTGGAAGGGTTAAGGCCTTCAGTTTGATCTGGCGTCTTTTTTTTACTGGGATTGAATCTTTTGCGGGTGGTCTACCAGAGAGCTCATGAGTGTCTTCTGGTGGCTGCCACCCTCCCCTTTTTATATGGTGCTTTTCGACCTGGGGCCATAACCATGAGTGTGCCTACCGATCAGGCTACGAGTACTTAGCATCTGCATGTGCATGGCAATGTTTCTATGGACTGCATTATCTCTGGGTTTGACTGATTTTGTATTTCTAATGCATGCCCTATTTTCTGTTTTGCATATCACTTATTCCAACACAGAGATCAACAAAAAAAAAAAGCTTACAGTACTGGATGACAATGACCGATAGACGAATAAAGTTTACTAATGGCTCTTAAAAGGAAATTTAATATTTTAATTGGCCGATAGAGAATCTCTATTGTTTTTTATTGTTCACTAGTCTTGATGCCCGTGCTAACGCTACGGTTTAAAGAAAAATATTAAATTAATAAAAATAATATATTAATATTAAATTTTGAAGTTTGTCATTCTTTATCATCATAAAAGGTTACATTTTACATGCATCATATCTAAAACTTAGATGCGCTTTAGAAATTCCTGAACAAATTATAGATATATTTTCTTCACACTCATTATTTTGGCACTTCAATAATCCCAATAGAATTTAATCCTGAGTATATTATCCTGCATATGTATCAATATGCATCATAGTCAGAATAACACACTTATTTTATTATTATGCATAAAAATAGTAAATAAAAAAATACTCACAGTAGAGATTTGATTGACTAATGTTTTTTCCATTCCAACCATATATAAAGTCAATCAAATCCTTACTATGAGTATTTCTGCTACGATTATTGAAATACCAAAAGAATAAGTGTAAAGAGAATATACCTATATTTGTTCAGAAATTTCTACTACAATTATTGAAGTACCAAAATAATAAGTGTAAAGAGAATATACCTATATTTGTTGAGGAAGTTCTAAAGCACATCAAGTTTTAGATAAATTTTAAAAATAGAAACTTCAAATTTTAATATTAATGTATAATTTTTAAGTTAATATTTTTCTTTAGACAGTAGCGTTCCGTACATCTAAAACTTGTATTTTAGATCCAAAAGATCCGAAAAAGCTTAGTTAATATTAATATATTATTTTTAAGTTAATACTTTTTATATATCAAGTATTTATTGACACACAATAAGATTCTAAATATTTTTAAGTTAATATTAATAGTTATACTAAATACACGTTAGCCCTACTGCCTTGGCTGTGACCTCAACGAGCTTGCCCAATGGAAAGTGGCGGTGGGGTTGTTTTGCCGTTTCAACAACTTTCAGTTTTCCTTTTGTTTTTTAATCTGTCAGTCAAACGTGCACAATAAAACAAACTGAAGATGAATTTATATTTTTTGTTAGCAAACAATGGTTTTTGTGGGCCCAAAAAATGGGAAATCTGGAAGAGGTTAACCGTTAGATTTGTAAAACGTGTCTGGGGAGATATTCGATTTGTCAGATTTGTAAAAAAAGATAACTCTGTATGTATTTTTTCGTGTGTACCTAATGTAACCGTCTCTGTTGAAAATGTTTTACCGTATGTATATAGAAAAAAAAACTATGCTTTTTAAGTAGTAGTGAAGTACCAAAAGAATAAGTGTAAAGTGAATATACCTATATTTGTTCAGAAATTTCTACTACGATTATTGAAGTATCAAAATAATAAGTGTAAAGAGAATATACATATATTTGCTAAGGAAGTTCTAAAGCACATCAAGTTTTAGATATGACACATCAAGTTTTAAAACGAGAAACTTCAAATTTTAATATTAATGTATAATTTTTAAGTTAATATTTTTTTACAATAGCGTTCCACACATGTAAAACTTGTATTTTAGATCCGAAAAAGCTTTGTTAATATTAATATATTATTTTTAAATTAATAATTTTTATACATCAAGTATTTATTGACACACAATAAGATTCTAAGTATTTTTATGTTAATATTAATAGTTATAGTAAATACACGTTAGCCCTACTGCCTTGGCCGTGACCTCGACGAGCTTGCCCAATGGAAAGTGGCGGTGGGGTTGTTTTGCCGTTTCAACAACTTTCAGTTTTCCTTTTGTTTTTTCATCTGTTAGTCAAACGTGAACAATTAAACAAACTGAAGATGAATTTATAGTTTTAGTGGGCCAAAAAAAGGGGAAATCTGGAAGAGGTTAACCGTTAGATCTGTAAAAGGTGTATGAGAAGATATTTGATCCGTCGTATTCGTAAAAAGGACAACTTTGGGTGCATTTTTTCGTATATACCGAATGTAACCATCTCTGTTGAGAATGTTTTACCGGATGTACGTAGAAAAGAAAAACTGTGTTTTTTAAGTAGCAGTGACAGTGATAAGGAATTTTCTTTTTTTTGCGTGGATGCATCTAATAAAGTCATATAATTTAACAATTGCTCAACTGAGTCTCAAAACTTGATGGCTGATGCTTCTCGACCCCTAGACTAATGTCATCCCTTGCAACTTTTACAACCCAACTATACCCGTTTACCGTCATCTTTTTGCTTAATCTGGACCGAGTAATCGTGCTATGCTATAGACAAGGTAACATGATGCAATTTTTCTTTGATACGGAAAAGAAATATAATGTATTTTCGCTTCATTATGGATAAAAAATATGACACAATTCTTACAATATAAGTATGACAACTTGTATTAATATAAACTGAGCTAAAAGAATTTACACAATACTTACTCCAATTTAACTTTTACATGATGTCTTTTTGACTTGAATGAAACCAAAACTAATTCTAACTGAATAAATAAAAGAGTCAGTATATATCACAGGATCTTTCCACGTGCTCATATCTAGCAATATGATAGTCCGAGATAACAAAAAAGTAACGGGTGACGTTTAAGCATATACAGGAAAAAAATATTTAGCAATATGTATCTTCTATTTTCTTTCTCATGATTAAGATGTTAGTTGAAATGTGAGATAAAGAAGGATATCAACAGTTTAAGTTGCCGCTACAAGTATTAGAGTCGCTGCTCAGTGCTGCACAAAGGTTAGAGGTTCTCGATGCAGACGGCAACGCGCTGATGCTGTGGGAGTTAGAGATATATCTACTATTCTTTCCATTAGAGATAAAATTTTATAGCTAGAATTTGTGAAATAAAAAAGGTGAGAAAGACAAGATCTACAAATTTATTTATTAGAAGAGATTAGATCTGATATTGGAGTCGTTGCTCAGTGCTGCACGAAGGTTAGGGGTTCTCGACATAGACAGCAACGCACTGATGCTATGGGAGTTAGAGATATATCTACTATTCTTTCCATTAGAAATAAAATTTTATAGCTAGAATTTGTGAAATAAAAAAGGTGAGATAGACAAGATCTACAAATTTATTTATTAGGAGAGATTAGATCTGAGTGTCTATGCTACACCACGGGCATGACAAGTGATGCAATTCTTTTCTAATACAGAAAAACAATGTGACATATTGTCGCTCCACTACAGGCACTGGCAGACCCAAGTGTGGTCGAGCCCGGACGCCCGCCCAAGCTCCCTACCTGTTATTTTTTCTATGATGCTTACTATTTTTTTATAGTTCCGCATAATTGTAAATTGGAAAATGCAACTATTTCATACTCATAGAGAGCAATTTATTTTAACAATGTTCGTCCAGGGTATATAAAATTTGGTCCATCACTGACTATAGAAAAGACAATGTGATACAATTCCAATACAATACTGTGATGACAGCTTGTATTAGTACCTAAACTATATGAAAAAATGTAAATCTAATATTATGAGCTTGGTCGCAATACGTCACCCATCCGATTCAAAGATACATAGATAAATCTGATTTCGTTTCTACAGTAATGCTGCGAGGCGAAGCAGCATCACGGTTGCAGTTTGAGCTCGACTTTGAATTGTTGAATGCTGGTCAGTGTGGTGTTCTCCTCAACTCGATGCCGGAACACGGTGGACATTGACGCAGAGCTCGCAAGTGGAGCCTGTCATATCACCACGCACAAACGATGCTATTGCCAACCGAAGCAGCAGACCGACGATGCTATTACTGGAGGGTCTTACCTGGAGTCGGCAAAAGACCGTGGGTCACGTTCCCTATAATAATGCCATCAGCCTAACTACAAAGCATACCTAGATAACGAAACTATCTTTCAGGTTTCGCTTTTCTAGTGGTCACACATGAGAAGTTCAAGAGTAAAGATTGACTACCGTCGAGTCCAAAGGACCATTGCAGATGGGGCCAGAGACCCATACCCGCGATGACGATGAGGATGGTGAGCACTAGGCGCGAAGCCATGCGAGTTCTCCATCAGGGTCAGCCTTTTTATCTAACTGGGGTCATCTAGTGCTTAAGTACTAATTTACTTTGATTTTATCAAAGTTTATTGAGGTCAGTTGACCCCAAAAAGGACACGTAGCTTCGCCTCTAGTGAGCACGACAGGAACCATAATGTGCCGGCATTGCGGGTGCTGGAGTTGCTGCTCAGCGTTGTTGTGCGGGGGGAGTCCATGACGGAGATGACAACATGTAGGCGCTGCAGGAGTTAGAGTCGCCACTCAGTGGTGTGTGCAGGTGGTGGTGGGGAGTCCGCAACTGGGATAGTGATATGCCGGTGCAGCAGGAGTTGGGGTTGTCGCGCAACGCTGTACGGAGGTTAGAGGTCCATGACAGGGGCGGCGATGTACCAGCGCTGCGGGAGTTGGCGTCGCTGCACAGTCCTATGCGGAGGTGCGGGTGGGGAGGGGTCTAACAAAAAGTGAATTCCATTGCTAAAGAAGGTGAGGCGGTATAACACCCTAGCCCACGCTTGTAGTTGTAGGTGTAGGGTGTGGTTTGTGCTTTAATGGTCTATAATTGAAGTGAAGTGGAGAGGTGAGATTAATCCCACTTAGTTGTATATAGAGGTGAAGGCTAGCTTATAAACTTTGTTATTTCAACCATAACACCTTTGAATTAACTTTTTTACACGAAGAGAGAGACCGAAAGCATAGGAGGAGTGGTATGCATAAATACGCGAGCCCATTCCATGTGCGAGCTGGACGGTAAGTGAACTTTAGACGCTGAACGTTATAGTGGTATCAGAGCAAATTTTTCGCTGTATGTGCACATGCACGTGTGATTAGTCTCACGGCACGGCTCTATATGGAGAGGGGATTGTGGATGTTCGCTTCCGTTAAAATATATGGTAGCCTGCCGATGACATCAGCCTTTAAAGAGAATAGTTATAACACCCCAGCTCAAGCTTAGAGCTATAGCTGTAGGGTGTGGTTTGGGTCTTAATAACCCATAATTGAAGTAGAGACGTGTGAGTAGTCTCACTTGGTTGTGCAGTGAGGTGCAGGCCAGTTTATAATCCTATTGTTTTAATTATAATACCATCGAATTAACTCTTTTATACATAGCGAGGTCGAAAGCATAAGAGAAGTGCTATGCATGAATACGTGAGCCCGCTCCACGTGGTAGCTGGATGATAAACAGGGTTAGTTAGTCAATCTGTTGTTAAGGTGCGGTGTTAAGATCTGCTATTTTTTTTGTTAGAGATAGAATTTATAAAAAAAACTGAGATAGACGCGTCTACAAACTTATTTATTAAGAGAGATTCCCTAAAGTCTCCGGTGGATATGATTTATTTAATGTGACATGATACATTTTGGGTCTAACAACCAAAATTAAAAGCATGTAATGTGTCCACATACGTGGAGACGGAAAAAATGATCGGACTTCCGTTCACATATTGACGCGGGCTAATACCATTGCTAGGATAAAAGTTCATACGTGCATGACCACATTAGGGCTCGTTTCGGTTTGGCATGTATTAGTTCCGGACGGTCTGGAATGGGTGGGACTAGTCGAATTGGTTTCAAAATATAGCTCAATCGAAAATGACTATTTGGTTAGCTAAGGTTAGCCATGGTTTGAAAATCAGTCTATCCCACTCATTCCAACTCTTTCTAGCCTGTAACGAAACTATATATATTAGGTAATGAAATAAATTCGAGTGATATGAACAACGATAGATTAGAAGGAGATATTCAAACCAATACTTTAACCGAACACATGAATTCTATAGATAGATTAGAGAAAGTCAAGATTCAATCCAACAACAGTGAGTTTGAGTGACATACATGAAACCACTCAATTTATGACCGCCGAACGAGGCCTTAATCAGAAGCCACACGATAGCAATCTTGTGAAGCATTCCACGCAGCACTCCCAAGCTCCAGTGGTATAGGATTGTTCATGGCTAGATGCATTTGTATTTTTTTTTTCTTTCTGAAAGTGTTCCATCGTAAGAATCTAGCACATGTAGCTAGGTAGGGGATCAGGAATATCAAATGAGTTCATTGGTGTCATCACTTTAGAGACAACGACCTCACTGTGTGTTTGAATCAGATAAAATATCATATACTCCTTTCAATTTTAAAATATCAACATCGTTAACTTTTAATATTAACTTTGACTATTCATTTTATTCAAAAAATTTATTTAAACATATAATATTATTAGTTATGTTTCAAAACCAATAATAATAAAGCAAATAATAATAAAAATATTATATTTCTCATATTTTTTAAATAACACAAACATTGATGTTAGAAATTAATTGCGTCTTGTAAAACTGGAGTAGGATTTTTTATGCTCCTACTCTGCGTACAAAGGGATTGAGTTACCTGATGACTGATTGCCCATTTTTCGAAGTTCAGTGACGTGTCAATTGGCACATGCATAAGAAGTCCACGTCAATAAGTGATGCCACATAGTAAAAGAACCAAGACATTAATTTCATTTGTCTAAATTGCCAAAGGATTCAGTGCTTTCATTCTCAGCAGTAGCATTCCCCGAAAGTTAAGAAAACAACATTTTCATTACAAGAAGATTGAGCAAGTTGATGGGCCATTGCTCCAAGACAATTATACATTGTTGAGAACAAAATGTGCATTTTATTTGTCGGAATTGCCCAAGGATTCAGAGCTTTCGTTCTGGGCAACAGCATTCCCCGAAAGGCTTTGTGCTTCCAGAAGCTTCATCTGCCTCTCAGCATGCTCCCGCTCACACTGGCTAATACCCATGATGATGTCAAGCATTGTTCCAGTGGTGCCAAAGAAGACCAGCGGAGCTAAGGATTTCTTCTTTATGCCCACAGGAATAGCAACAAGAGCACCAACAACCGAGAAGAACCAAGTACCTAACGCACTGAAAGAAATGCATGTGAAGAGTTACATCAGCAGACCTTTATTCAATTAACAAATCACTAAGAAATTTAAAAATTTTCTATGGTATAAACACATTCATTCCAAGCCCAAACTGCTTTCCTCTGATAGCCTCTAGTGCCTCAGTGTTGGTGATTTGTTAAAAACAGGACATACATTCAAGCAAACTCAAGATATGGTATAGCCATTTAAGAACACCAAGCCAGAAACATTCATGTGGTAACAAATCGTGTAACATGTGCATCCAAATATGACATATTTGAGAACTACATGGACTTTCATACATATACGTACACAAAGAAATATCCATAGTATGCATGTTATAAAAAAATATCAATTATATGATCAAATAAATCGAACCCTGCTTTAACATCATGCATTCTCTAGCGGATCGATTAACACCTATACTTTAGTGCAAGGGTGCTCGATGGGTGAGCTATTATATGCTCCTTAAATGGTAGCTTCATCTTGGATTACCTCCTACCAGTTTTGCACCCCTTCCTCCTTTATCACTCAGAGGTCAATGCGCACAAAGCATAATACCCTGACATATAAATGTCATAACTGATCCAAAAAGTACAGATGCAGATCCCTGCTCTAATTTAAAAATATTTGGACAGGACCTGTTGCGCAAACAAGAAAGCAGTTATAAAAAACATTGATAAACCATGACTCAAATATCATTTTTTTACTTGAAAGTACCTAATATGGTTTTTTTTTTAAACTGCACAGCAAGGGAAACCCCTGCTATGGTAATATATTAATATATATAAAAAGAAAGAGCTATACAAGTGGCAGAGCCGAAAAAAACTAAGGATTCAGTGCTTTCATTCTCAGCAGTAGCATTTGCCGAAAGGTTTTGTGCTTCCAGATGTTTCATCTGTTGCTGAGCATGCTCCAGCTCATACTGCCTAATGCCCATGAATGTCAAGAATGGTTCCAGTGGTGCCAAATACTACCATTGGACCTAAGAGTAAGGGTTTATTAGTTATGATGGCCACAGGAACAAAACCAATAACACATATGAAACACTGATACTTCAATATGGGGAGTATCCAATATGTGGATACGTATCCGATACTGATACGTGATGGTTACGTGGTGGGTACGTATCTACCAAGTATCAGAATAAAAATAAATAGGAGAAAATTGGATACTTGGGCCAATACATATTGGCCGAGTCCGGCCTGCTAGTGGATATGTTTTGGCCCAGTAGGAACAAGGTTCAACCCCCCTTGAAATGTTAGATGCGCTGCCCCATTCTCCCTATCCTATTAGATTTCAGCAACAGGACCACCATTGAACTTACATTTACATTATCCCTGCTGTGATCTGCATCCTTTGGGCCTGATTCGTGGACTTTTCTATGTTCTAACTTGTGACTGCTAGGCTGGATTTTTTATTATTTTTAGAAAAAACATATCAACGTGTCACGTTTTTTTTTTTCTAAAAAATGATGTATTGCCGTATCCATATCCACAGATACCGATACACATACCCTTAAAAAATGGCGCTAAAAAGTGTTCGCTGAAGCATGATTAAGCGCTGAGCAATGGACATCCGCCTTGCTTCAGGGGGGTAGACGCGTCCTAGGCAGATGCCGCCAAGGGAGGTGGGTCGTGGAGGTGTAGATCTGGCGGCGCTGGCTGAGAAAAGATGAGAGAAGGCAGCGGGGAGAGGAGGAGGGCACCTGGAAGAGAAGGCGATGTTGGCAGTTGAGGGAGAGAAGGCGCCGCCGCCGGCGTCAGTTGGGGAGAGAATACACCAGCGGCAGTGACAAAGAAGGCGCCGGCTGCTGCTTCCGTGTTGCATGGGAGAAGAAAGCTGGAGAAGAGAGAGTGCCTGAGGCGGCTGCGTGGGAGTGGGACTGTGGGAGACATGTGCTAGGGTTGGGGTTGCTTGAGAGGAGTTGATGGGTTGGGCCACTAAATTTAACCCCCCTTTTACTTTTATTTTTGTATTTTACAGCGCTTAGGCTTGTCTAAGCTCTAGGTAGAGCACCAACACTCGCCTAGAGCTTAGCGCTTAATTGTTCCTAGCTGACAACCCCTAAGAAACAAGTAGCTAGCATATATTCAAGCAAAAGCAAGATATTGTACAGTGATTTAATAACACCTACCTAGAAACATTAATGTGGTTTGTTCTATAAACTATGCGACAATCAAAGAGTTACATATACATCCTTCAATTGAGATGATTGATAGTTGCACGGACTTCATATGATAATGTACTCACAAACAGTCCAAGGTATGCATGCTTAAAAAATATCACAAATATAAGATCAAATAAATCAAACCCTGCCTTAACATCACACATCTCCAGCAGATTGCTTAACCCTGTTCATTCTTCGGTGCAAGGGCACTTAATTGGTGAGCTATTGCCCATGAAATCCTAAACGATAAACGGTGACCCACCGTTTAGGTTTTTTTTTCAGTTTAAACGGCTGTTTAAACCGGTTTATTCAAGCTCAAAACGAGATTAAACGGTTTAAACAGCTTAAACAGCCTAAACAGTCACCTTCCGTTTACAGTTTAAACAGGTTTAAACGCCCGTTTAAAATCGTTTAGGAAAACATGGGCTATTGCACACTTTTTAACGGTCAGCTGCATCTAGGATAAACTCCTAGCTCTTTTGCGCCCGTAACTTGTCACCGAATGGTCAACGTACACAAAACATAATAGTCTGATTTATCAAAATGCATGAGTAACGCAAGCAACACAGCAAGACTGACTGATGTCCACAAGTATCCAAACACCATTGAATCCTTCATCATCACAAGATTTAAACTAAAGCTTGCACTATACATAATGATGCTCACTACCTCAAAATTAGTGGCTGTATTTTCTGAGCAGAACTTCTATGCTTACAATTTACTTGGCCACTGAACCAGATAAGCAAAAAAGCCTTCCTGTCTTTGCAAGGCATATTTCTGGTTAAAAATAGGATTAATTTGATACATCCATTTCTCAGTGTTTTTGCCTCATCTTTTTACTTGCGATGCTGGGTATGTACTTCTTCCATTCCAAAATATAAGCATTTTTAAGTTTAGTTAAAGTCAAATTTTATCACTTTGACCAATAATAATATATAATTAATAATATTTTATAATACAAAAATTATAGTTTTTAGATTCATCATTAAATAAACTTTTATAAAAATATATTTTATATTAAAAATTATGTAATTTTCTAGATATCATTGGTAGAAGTTAAAATTTTTTGACCTTATCCAAACCTAAAAATGTTTATATTTTGGAATGGAGGTAGTACCTTTGATAAAATAAACAGAAGACAATGTGTGATTGCTAACTCGCGTTTTGAGAGGAAATTAGGGAATGGGTTCACAACATATCCTGTCGTCCAAAAAAAAGTCAGGCCTAGGAGAGAGTTGCTATGTACAAACAGTTATCACACTTGTGAGCTCAATAACGATATACTCCCTCCGTTCCAAAATATAAGCATTTCTAGATTTAGTCAAAGTCAAACTTCTTTAACTTTGACTACTAATAATGTATAATTAATAATATTTTATCATATAAAAAATATATTTTTTAATTCATCATGAAATAAGCTTTCATAAAAAAAGTACTTTTTTCTATTATAAATTATATAATTTTTCGAGATATTATTAGGAAAAGTTAAAAGAATTTTAGTTTATCCAAACCTAGAAATGATATTTTGAAACGGAGGTAGTACCAGGCAATGGTAACCCAGACTCTGTACCACACTTGAAAGCACGAATTTGCTCTAAATGCAAGCAGGGTTTGCGGTCATAGCACAAAAATCAGACAATTACTTAATCAATCCACACAAGCAAGTCAAACAAGCACAGGACAGGAGCACCACAGCATGGCTTTGAATCAGAGCAGGAAAGATACCGTCTGTAAACGATGAACGCTCTAGTGAACATGAAGGCAGCCAAGAGGAGGCAATGAACAACTGGAGTTCCTTGTTTTGTGAATCTAGACTAGGAGATGGGGGATCTGATCATCTGAGTCTCCAACAGCATCGATTGAGAGAGAGAGAGAGAGAGAGAGAGAGAGAGAGAGATTAAGAGAGATTACTTTGATACGGTGCAGTCTTCCAGCTGCTTCTCGCCGCCGCCGACCCGGTCCATCGCCGCAACGCTGATGCCGTCACCGGGGTAGCACGCCGCTGAGAAACCGCCGCAGACAGAGAAACAAGGATCCAACAGGCAGGAGAGGATGAATGCGGCGGCTCAAAGGTCACCGCTGGCGTCGCTACGGCTGCCGGCGGCGGCAAGGAGATGGGGAAGGGGACTCAGGTCACCGCGGGCCCGCTTGTTACCGAAATCATCCTGCAAGGCCTGGGCCTGATATATCTCCAGCCCACGTGCGCTCAACGTTCGGCCCATTAGAGCCCATATTACATGTCTTCCTCACGGAACCCTCAACTAAACCCTCGCTCGCGTTCCCCACCTCCGGACGCCAGCGGAAAGCACAGCCGCCTCTCCCCTCCCCCTTTCCTTCTCTCCCCCCTGCCGCCCGACATGGACCCTAGCTTTCGTTTCGACCCGGACGGCTCCGACGACGAGCTAGCAGCGGCGGGGCCGCACGCACGTGGCAAGCCGGCACAGTCGGCGTGGGATTTCTCTTCGTACGCAGAGTCCGTGGCGGCGGAGCACGCGCGGCGCCGGACCACCTCCATTGACGAGAAGATCTCTCTGGCGCGGCAGGGCAGGCGGGATCCCGTCCTCTCCGATGACTCCGAGGCCGACGAGAGCGGCGGCAGTGGGGACGATGAGAGCGACGAGGACGAGGCGTTGGTGGAGGGAGAGGGCAGCGGAGACGAGGAGGATGAGCTAGAGGAGAACGAGGTCGACGAGGAGGAGGCGGTGGAGGGGAGCGGGGACGAGGAGGTTGAGGCTGAGAGTGACGGCGACGGGGAGGACGAAGAGGAAGGAGGCGAACAGGAAGAAGACGGTGGGGAGGATGACGAGGATGCCCAAGAGGTGAGCTTCGTGCAGTTTGATTCCCCACCTAGGTCTCTTCAGCTAAATACAGCTGCTCTGTATAGTTATGGTGTTTCATGGCGTTCAATAGCGTGGCAGACCGTCAGTGCAATTTGTTTATGAGAGCACAATTGCTGCATGTCGACGTAAGTTCTGCTGATTCTGGAGTTCTGATATGCTCCCTCACTGTAATGGCAGGAAGATGACGAAGCTGAGCAGGATGGCAAGTTAGATCCTTCTAACTTCTTTGCTTCATCAGAGGGAGCATCATTCCATGCAAAGTCATTCCTGGAGCTGAACCTGTCTCGCCCACTAGTTCGAGCTTGTGAAGCACTTGGTTACCAAAAGCCAACTCCGATTCAGGTTTGCACTTGCAACTTTTTGTTAGGTCATATGTTGCCACTATTGCTCCCAATACACTTCATATTTCTTTTCATAATCTGAAATGTCCTATATTGTTGCTGTCTGATGGCGAAATTATTAACATATAATGAAAGCTTTTTACTCCTGCCAAACTTTTAGATGAATCCATCTCATTGCTGTGATATACGCTAGCTCGTATTGCTAAACACAAAGCAGTTCCCTATTTTTCCCACACTATCTGTAATATAATTTATTATAGCTGGGACTAATATGCATGCTCACATTTCCCATTACAATTATTTCTGAATGTACCTTAGAAATTTGTATGTAAAACTCATTCCTGCATATAATTCATGACTGCTAATGTTTTTCTGTTGGTTGGTAGGTAGTGATACATTTTCAGCATTGTTTTTGTTGTTTATAATTTCTATAGATTTCTTTTCTTCAACGATGGCTAACAAAATCTAATCTTTTATTTGGTTAAAGAACAGTTTTTCTGCTACGTAAAATTTGTTATCTACACATGCAGTTTTTTTTTCTTTATCATTTTTTGCTCAATTTACTTCGTATTTCAGGCTGCTTGCATACCTTTGGCATTAACTGGACGGGACATATGTGGTAGTGCTATTACAGGATCCGGGAAGGTATCACCATTTAATACAAATAAACCTTTTGGAGCATCTTTAGGTAGATTATGTATGGTTTTGGCTAATTTTTTTTATCTTAGACAGCTGCATTTGCTTTGCCTGTACTGGAACGCCTTCTTTTCCGTCCAAAACGTGTCCCTGCAATTAGGGTGCTTATTCTTACTCCAACCAGAGAATTAGCTGCACAGTAAGTTCAACATATGTTCTTTTCCAATGTTAGCTCAATTTTATATTGATGTGCCATAAGACATGGCTGAACCTACAGTGGCAATGTGCATTCTATTTTCCTTAACTATTTATCTGTTATTTCTGGCTCAATGGTAAACTTGTTGCCTTGTGACCATGCGGTCATCTGAGTCCTAGAAAAAGCTTCTTGCAGAAATGCAGAGAAAGGCTTCATACAAAAGACCCAAAGTGACCAGACCCTTGGCTGCCTTTCTTTTATTTATCCACAGATTGCATATGTCCTGGTGAGGTGCTTTTGGGGATACTGATGTTGGATTTTTTTTCCTTTTATTTTTATCATCATCGTTTAAGTTTCACTCAATCAGTATTTTCCTCTTTAAACTTAATTCCCTCTTGCTGTAATTCAATTTCTTCAAATTTGTTTGATTTTATATTTCTACCAAGTATCCCACCTTAGTAATCATCAATATAATAGCTACCATTTACAGTTCAGTACCAATAAATAATACTTACAATCCTTGCTCCTACTCCTATGTATTCAGGATCCATAGCATGATTGAGAAGTTAGCTCAGTTTACTGATATCCGATGTTGTCTTATTGTCGGAGGGCTTTCATTGAAGGTATTCTTTGTTATGTTTTTAAGCTAATTGATGCTTTCTGATTTTTTACTTGTTCCCCTTTTGGTAGTTACTCGTATGCAGAGACTCCTTTGTTTTATGTGTTAGGACTTTTAGTTCCACTAAGAAATGCTGCATGCCTAGCTTGCTAGTGTTTTCTTGTATGTACTCACTTATTGTCTGTATCAGGGTTTTAGAAACCGTTCAAAACCAGCCGGTTTTCGTGAAAACCGGTCCTGTCCGGTTTCACTAGACGACCAGTTTTTTGGTTCGAGCCGGACCTAGTACTGTAGCAAAACCGGCTAGCCTTTTGAACGGTAGAAAACTGGGTTTGGAGCGGTTTCTAAAACCTTGATCTATATAGCTGATAGACGATGATAACAATGTGACATGACATTGCTGATGTTATGTGCGCCAGGCTATTAGGAGATAAGTAGGAGATAAGCAGCCTCTGGCTACCATAGTTTGTTAGGTCACCATAAGAATAGGATCTAGAGTTAGTAATTTGAGAGGATCCTTTAAGCTAAGATCTCTACTTAGAAAGTTGAGGGGATCCTTTAATATAGTATCTATAGTTAGCCGTAGAGGCTATAAATGTCATCGGAGATTGAAGAAATCAAGCAATAGAACAGGAGAAATCTGTTCTGTGGCTTCCCCTGCGCCTCCTGCCCTTCTAGGCGCCGTGGTGCTCATGGCGCCAACCCTCTCTGTCCCATTCCCCGAGCATCAATTCTAACAATTTGGTATTCAGAGATGCCAGGTCCTCCTCCCACCACCGCCCTGCCGCCGCTCTTCACCTGGGCGCCGGCCTCCCCCTCGTGGGTGCCAATCCCCTCATGGGTGCCGAACCCCACTAAGGTGCTGACCCCCACCTCGTCGTCAAACACCTCCTGGGACGACTTGGTCAAGGCAGTCGATGACCTGACTCGCACCATCGCCGACTTCTCCATTTGCCACTCCATCGTGGAAAATCAACTAACGTCGCCACCAACATCACCCGCTATCACCCTTTCACCACTGTTTTCCTATGAGATGCAGGACTACGGCACGATGGAGCTACCGCCGCCGAGCGCGCCCCAACACCGTAGCAGCAGACGCTGCCGCCATGAGCCTCCCCCTTGTCTCCATCAAGACCTTGGAAGGCGACATGGCCACGGGCTCGGTCGGCCTGCCGCTGCCCGACATCGTCCATGCGTCAATCCGCCCCAACTGGACTAGATGCATTGACAAGTTGCTATCGGGCAACAAGCGGTAGCCCTACACCATCTCCCACCGTGCCGGCCACCAGACCTCAACGGAGGCCTCTGCGCTCGCGGCCACCGCCGCCCCTCCCCTCGTCAGGGCGCGCGGCACGCTCATCGTCCCCGGCACTGAATCCAAGATCGTTAATGCCTTTCGCAACATCTTTGGTGTTGACGTTGCCAACATCGAGCACCTCAACCTGCCAGACCTCGCCTTTGGTGGCCACCTCGGGTGCCTTGGGATTTGGACCGAGAGCACCCTCAAGAAGCTCGAGGAGGATAGGGGATCCACGGCGATGGCTATTGACAAAGACGCCATCCAATCCGGTGGTCAATCGCCCATACGACCATGCGCAGCCTTAGATTGAGGACGGCCTCCTACCCAAACTGCAGCTCGTCAGCTCGAGGATGAGCTGCTTGCCAAAGGGGGAGAAATGTTATGTGCGCCTGGCTATTAGGAGATAAGCAGCCTCTAACTGCCATAGTTTGTTAGGTCACCATAAGAATAGGATCTAGAGTTAGGTAGTTTGAGAGGAGCCTTTAAAATAGGATCTCTAGTTAGAAAGTTAAGGGGATCTTTTAATATAGGATCTGTAGTTAGCCGTAGAGGCTATAAATAAGTGTAATTAGGGATCGAAGAAATCAAGCAATAGAACAGAAGAGACATGTTCTGGGGCTTCCACTATGTCTCCTGCCATTCTGGGTGCTGTGGTGTTCATGGCGCCAACCCTCTTTCTCCCATCCCCCAAGCAACGATTCTAACAGCTGACCTTTCAATATTCTTTATCTAGTTTAGGGCTCATCATCTTCTTTTATGATATAAGATTCCTTTGTTACTTTGAATACTATGATCTGACACCTTTCTTGTCATGAAATTGTAATCACTGTTTGCATGCTTGGCTAATTGTCATCTACTGGGTATTATGGATTATGGGAAAAGGTGCCTAAAATTTTACTATCTTGCTAATGAAATGCTACACAGGCGCAAGAGATTGCTTTGAGGTCAATGCCTGACATTGTTGTTGCTACTCCTGGGCGTATAATTGACCATATACGCAATTCTAAATCTGTTGGTGTCGAAGATTTAGCTGTTGTGATCCTTGATGAGGCTGATCGTTTGCTGGAACTTGGTTTCAGTGCTGATATTCAAGAATTGGTAACCACCAGACTCCTGTTAAGTTCTTGTTATGTTTCACTTCGTGGTAACATCCAGCACTGTATGATACTGTTGTTAGATGCTGAGCCCAAACTTCTTTGGATTTGAAGAACAGTGATGGTCCGAACTTTGTTTGTCTCTAATGCAACTTTTTAATTATTGATATAGATTCGTATGTGCCCTAAACGAAGGCAGACAATGCTTTTCTCTGCTACGATGACAGAAGAAATCAATGATCTTATAAAGCTTTCACTAAACAAGCCAGTACGTCTTGAAGCTGATCCTTCTCTGAAGCGGCCTGCAACGTTGACTGAAGAGTATGCTCATTCTGTTCTTATCATTAGCCCTTTTTTATTTTTACAGTAGCGGAAATATGATTATCATCTTTCTTATGTTGGTCTTTGTTATAACTGTAGAAATTGTATGTAGTATCATTGTCCTCTGAATTTTTGCAGGGTTATTAGAATACGACGATCACGTGAAGCAAATCAAGAAGCTGTTCTTCTTGCACTCTGTTTGAAGACTTTCAAGAAGAACGTAATCATTTTTAGGTTTGTAATCAAGATAACTTTCAACTTTATACATTTTTTCGCCATTCGAGGGGCTTCTTTCTGGGTTATACAGTGGAATTGTTTCCTGTAATGCTAACCTGGAATAGGGTAAACATGAACTGGCACCAAGTGTAGTGGTTGAAAAGATGATCTGGCCATACCATGTATTGATTCACTTAATATTCTAATAGTTAATCAAGAAGTTGTGCTCAATTTTTGCAGACGTGCATGCAATTGCTGTTGTTTTCCTTTGCTGAAGATTTTACAACATTTTGTGTCGGTCAATTTGGTCATGCATTTTGTAGTTAAATTGTTATGATGCTTATATTTCTTGTCTTCTTGCAGTGGAACAAAGCAATCTGCACACAGACTAAAAATAATATTTGGTCTCTCTGGCATGAAAGCTGCTGAACTTCATGGCAACCTTACACAGGCCCAGAGGCTTGAGGTGATATAAATCATGGGTGTCTCTTCCTTTTCTCCTTGTATATTATGTTGATTGCTGTGCTATGAAATTCCATTATTCCTGAATGCTCACCAATAGTTTTGTCTGTGGTTAAAAAAAAACTTTTAATTTGAACCATCACTATTGCAGTGCTCCAGCTTTTTAAATTTTGTATAAAACTTCTGATGCTAAACAGCACCAATTGCTTGTTGAGAGCATAAGCTTCAAAGTGTCCTTAATTTGTTGTTGGGCAATCTTTTGCTGCCTCGTGTACCACTTGATTAGCATCTGCAGTTAACTGGATTCCCACACCTCATTGATATGTACAAGGTCCTGAGTGCAAAAGGTTGAGTTCTGTTTCTTCAATGAACAATTGCATATTGCTGTCTTGTTTCAACCAAACATTCTTAAAATACAGCATTAATGATTGTAAACAGGTTGGAAAAATGATCTACAGTTGGCTGGATTCGGAATATTTAGTTTGATGTTACATATAATAATTCATATGCACCCAAATTGTTTTGTGATTTGTTGCTATTCAAATTGCATTCTAAGTCTGAACATTTTTCTGCAGTGAAGTAATGTTTTGTAGCTTCACCAGTTTGATTAATTTTATTGATCCACAGGCTTTGGAAGTTTTCAAAAAGCAAGAAGTAGACTTTCTGATTGCAACTGATGTTGCCGCTCGTGTAAGTGACATTGTGTGTCAGATATTTCTTTCCAAGATTTCTAATATTAGTCTCACGTTGTCATTTGTTTTACTTGTAGGGAATTGATATTGTTGGTGTTCAGACTGTAATAAATTTTTCTTGTCCACGTGATGTCAAAAAGTAAGCACATAATATGTGAAGATTGTTTTACCATCAAACTAATTCTATTATGCTACCATTCTTTTAGCTTA
>BCLH01000515.1:111716-127042 GCA_001602315.1 Zoysia pacifica | reverse complement strand
TGTGTCAGATATTTCTTTCCAAGATTTCTAATATTAGTCTCACGTTGTCATTTGTTTTACTTGTAGGGAATTGATATTGTTGGTGTTCAGACTGTAATAAATTTTTCTTGTCCACGTGATGTCAAAAAGTAAGCACATAATATGTGAAGATTGTTTTACCATCAAACTAATTCTATTATGCTACCATTCTTTTAGCTTAAAGCTTCACAACATACAATAGTATCAATGATGTTAGAATTTCTCATTATTGTTTACTGAATTCTTGTTTGCTTGTAGCTCCTTAATTCATTCGTTGACAACACTCTTTTATTGTTGTTATTATAACTCATTGCTGATGCTTCTCTATGTTATGAGTTGTGAATACAAATCTTTGAACGAATTAGTAGAATATCTGTTCAACTCAGTTATTAGAGTGCGAAATAAAACTCTTCTTAATTGTTTCAGAATTTTTTATTATGATGACAGATGTTGTTATATATATTACGTAATGCTAGTTGTGATTAGCAAGAGATATTTGGTGATTCATTTTAATCTGGGCCTTACAATTGTGAAAGAAAACACATTCATTCGGCTCAATTCATTTATTGCAGCTATCTTCATCGTGTCGGCCGCACAGCACGAGCAGGTAGAGAAGGATACGCGGTGACATTTGTTACAGATGATGATAGATCCCTCCTAAAAGCAATCGTAAATATTTCTCCCTGTACTGTACATTCTGTTTTACATCATGCTGATAATCTACGAACAGAAAATTGTTGTAAGTTATTATCGTAACTGTGTTTTTTAACTTCTATTACTCATAGTATTTAAGTAACCATCTCATTACAACTTTTCTATTGTTGGCATGAAAACCACAGATTATAGTTTTTCTTCTAATTTCCTGCATGCTGCCGTGTTTTGGTATTTCTTATTAAATTATGAATATTTTCAGGCAAAAAAAGCTGGTTCACAGCTGAAAAGCCGCATCGTTGCAGAGAAACCTGTGGCTGAATGTGCAAAATTAATTGAAGATTTGGAAGACCAAATCTCAACCATAATTAGAGAAGAAAGGTTGTAATTTCATGCTGCTTTACTGTTGACTTTTGTTAAAACTAAGTTAATATTGACATCCCTTGCATTTTAGGGAGGAAATGGCTCTGCGGAAAGCTGAAATGGAAGTTGCCAAGGTTATTCTTTGAAATCTCAAGTCTTTCATCATAAATGTGTCAGTTTTTTTTCATAATTTAGCATATTAGAAATCAATTTAGACATCCTTAGAGCTTATTTGCTTGCTGTCCTGGTGAAACTGCCTGGTGCAGGCAGCGCTTCTAGGCGCTCAATTTCTGAAAATTATATGCATCCAAGCAGGCCCTTTATAACTATATATGTATGTAACATTATTTACAGTTGCATACTTGAATCTATCTATAGTTATGCCTTTTCTGTTAGAAAGAATAATCTATTGTTTTAACTTTGTTTGCTGTTACATATTTTGAATCTAATCAGGCAGAGAATATGATAGCTCATAGGGAAGAAATATACTCACGCCCAAAACGAACATGGTTTGCTACTGAAAGAGAAAAGATGCTTTTGGCCAAGGCTGCTAAAGTAAGACTGTCCTAAACTTTGTATCATATTATATACTTATCTGTCTTCTATGAGGTATGATGCATTTACATTGCATCTGCATTATATTTAGCATATAATTTGATGTACATGAATTATATGCATGATAATTTGATGTCCATTGTACCTGTGGCCAAATGCTTATTCCTACATGAATAGTCCTTGCTTTTATGCTTCTTGCAGAGAGCTACTCCCTCTGTTTTTAGACTGCTGTCATTAGGACAATAGTTCTAGTTAAAAAACGAAGTAAATTTGTTGTCCTAACAGCAACAATTTAAAAATGGAGGGAGTAGAATATAAGAGTTTGGTTTAGTTTATAAATGTGTACTGCTGACTATTTCTGTCTGAAAAAGATAAATTCTCCATTCCACAATCATCTTCGTCTAAGCTAAAACGCCAAGACCAAGGTAGCAACCGTTCTCATTTAATCACTTGTTGGCCACCGCTCCCATTTATCAAGCAGTAATCACGCCAGGCTACTCGTCTACCGGCCAAAACTTGGAAAATCTGCTCGTGCGCTGATCACACCTGGCCCAAGCAAGCTGTCCATTTGCCAGCCCATGTTTTGGAAAATTCACCATGGCAGGTTCTGAGAACTTTCCGGTTTTTAGCCACGAAATTTTGGAAACAAAACGCCACAATTTTTGGTGAAATTTTCCATTTTCACGCTCGCAGGGCACCTTCCATTTTCGCGTGTATTGGGCACTTTCCAAGAAGGCCTATGTATCTTTCCATTAGACCAGCTCGAACCATTTCTCCAAGCGTCTCCCATATCTCTTTCCACTCTATGGCCGCCAGAGCACGGTGCAGCAAGGAGTAAGAGCGCAGCAGCTGGGAGATGAAGAGTGCATCGATAACAAGAGGCCCGTGCATGCGGGACGCAAACAGCCTTAACCAACTTAATTGGTGAGGAAAATAGTGCTGCATGCACATGTTGCGAGGAGCTCGCCTGGATAACAGCAACCAATGAAGATGATTGTGGGATGGAGAAAGTATACATTTGGCTACTGAATGCAATAAAGGATAAAAGACTATCTATTTTGGAAACTCGTCTCTTATCGAGGATGATGATGTGCCCTCAGATCATCTGCGCTTAACATAGTAAATCACATGTAATTTTCCCATGCTCATGACCAAATGAACTTTCCAGAAACATTTGCATTATAAAAGCATGTCTCATATTTTGCTGTATTCTTAGGAGCACAAATGACATATGTGAGCAATATTGGTACACATTACTACCATCTGCAATACCTGACTTTCCTTTTTTTGTGTAGGAAGCCCTGGACAAAGGTAAAAATAGCTCCGGAGTTATTAGTGCTAAGCAAGCTGAAGACCTTCGGCTGAAGGAGAAAAGGAGAAGAGAGCATGAGGTCTGCCTATGAAAGTGATATCTGAGTGATATGTTAATTGACATGATTTTTATTAATTGATGTCTTTTTTGCTTATTTATTACACAGAAAAGCTTACCTAGGAAGAAACGCCGAAGGTTAGAGGCACAGCGAGAGATGTTAGAGAGTGAAGATACTGAAGATACAGAGGTATGTTGAGTTCTTTCAGCTATTTTATTATTCTCATCCGTTCATGAGAACTATTTCCAGTCTGTAGGAATCACCTAGACGTAACATTTGAATTGAAACTAATTACACTTAACTAGATAGAGGTCATGCCGTGAATTTTTTTATGCTTACCTACTTAAGTTGGAAAAGCGGTGATACTTAGAGCCAGTGTTCAGCTGCTTTTCTGCAGTACTCTGTGGAGTCTACTTATTTGAATCTGAACCGATGCCTATTTTCACAAAACTTAAAAAAACTATGATGTGTGCTTATTTTATCATAGTTTATTGTTGTGTTGGTATGCCACTTATGACATGGTTGCGAAAGAAAACTATCAATGTATCGACATATGTCCTCGTTGGCTAATTGATGAAAGTAAACTATTCACTTGCCCTTGGATTTGAGTTCAAAAGAACTCAAGCTTTGAATGTTATAATTTGAATGATTTGAACTATATTTTTGAAATTACGAACTATATTTTTGAAATTACAATATTGAGATCTAATTAACTGTGAACTGATGAAAGTAATAGTGTCGTCCTTGTAGAATTAATTAGATCTGATTATTCAGTTTTGAGTGGCTGTTCTATTCATTTTTGTTTTTCTTGAGTTTTCGGTGTCCTTAGGCTCACACCGACTCCTAAGAAATGGTACCAAATTGTAGTAATACCACTTCTTCTGTGGATCCTATTCCATTGCTTCAATCTAAATCGAGAAGACCTTCACTTAATCTTAACTTAGGAGACCAACACTCTTAAGTAACTCAATGTTATTCATAACACAAGGTCCATACAACGTACACACTTTGTGGCTGGCTGCAACTCACCATGACACACCTACACACTAAGACTCAAATGACACTCATGGCTTAATGTATGAACTTATGGCTCTATGGCATGGTCACCTTGAATGAGGGGAGGGGCCCCTATTTATAGTGCTACATGACTGTTGGATTGGTGCCAAGTGACAACCATCGAAACACGCCATACAAAACATCCTAACTCTAGAAACTTCTCGTCCTTAACCACTATCTATG
The DNA here is from genome assembly GCA_001602315.1 of Zoysia pacifica. Taxonomy (NCBI): domain Eukaryota; kingdom Viridiplantae; phylum Streptophyta; class Magnoliopsida; order Poales; family Poaceae; genus Zoysia; species Zoysia pacifica. The sequence continues at coordinate 122,846 of BCLH01000515.1, read as the reverse complement.
TATTTCTTGCCATATCTAAATATCTAGATTCCACACTATTCTTCGCTATGTAGTTCTTGAATCTTCCATAGCAAATATCATATCTCTTGTAATCTTCAAATAATTTTAGAATATTCCAAGTATGCATTAATATAATTCAACAGTATTCATAAACTAAATACTTGATCACAAACTGATGCCTGAGCTATTGTTCTCTCATCTGTGTACAAATCATAGTTACTACCAGAAATAGCAATTTCAATCAGAATGCAAAGTTCTGTTCAAAACTTTACTTTGGTAGGCACATTCTAAAGGTATATTCATCACTAGGAAGTGCACCTTGATTGAGGGCTTCGCTTAGATGCTTCATCAAAAACTTTTGCATTGGACTGTATTCAAAACTTATTGGAGATCTTGCTACAGGAAAATAAAGGTGGAAAGAAAGCAAAGAAAGGCCAATCTCTAGTGGATGCGGCTTACCGTAGGGCAAAGTCAATGAAGACAATCAGCAAACGGGTTCCTGGTGCAGGCAAAGGGAAGAGTGAGAAGAAGGCAAAGCAACATTCTGATAAGGTACCGTCAAGGCAGGAGGAAATGCACGAGCTGTTCCAGAATGATATGAGTGAATGGAAACAGGGACGGCCCTTGAAGAAAAATAATAATTTTACCAAGAAATCAAAGAATGCATTTAAGAGTAAATCGAGGTACGTATGTGACTGATATTTCGATAGACCAATTTGCGTTGTCAGTGTATTGATATAGAGACACATGCAAAGTACAGTATTAGCCACTTGGTGACCGAGTTTATAACTTATGTGTTTTTTTTTTTTTTTTGCAGGTACAAACGCAGAAAGTAGAAGACTCACCATCTTTTAGTGGTTGTCAACATACTCATTTTTGACAGGTCCTCATGAAATGGCAGGATCCAGATGTTGTGCCTTGCATTAGTTAGTTGTAAAACTCTCATTGTCATGTACCAACACTCAAGTCATGTTTTATCTCTCTGAGATTTATCCACAATCTAAAAAATCATGGATTGTCACCTATTCTTGTTTTTCTCTTGCGTCGATTTGCCCATAACTAGGGAAAGTGAGAGCATTAGCCATTGGATCGAAATGCATCCCCAAGCTTCTTGGAAGATCTCTTTTCCAGGACCAAATTGTTATATATGATGGCTTCACTACGAGGTATAAAATACGTGATTAATAAAATAATCTTACAGTATTGGTCTCACAGAAAGAGCTTGCTACTGTTGTGAAGCTTGTTGTCACCAACGTTTACAAAACTATTTAAAACCTGTCGGTTTTCGGTGAAATCGATACGGTTTGGTTTTATCAAAAGATCGATTTTTTAAAAAAAAAATTAAAAAAAATTTGAAAATTTGAAAAAATTTGGAGTACAGAAAACTAGTCGGTTAACCGGTGAAAGCGGTGGGTTTTAAATTTTAAAATTTAAAACTATAAAAATCGAAGAAATCGGTTGGTTAATAAGTTGAAACCGATCGGTTTACTGTAGCAGACTGTTTAAATTTTGAATTTTTAATTTAAAGCGGTTTTCGATCAGTTTTTTTAGTTTTCGCGGTTTACTGAACCCGATCATAAACCCTGGTTGTCACCGAGAGGGTTAGTCACCTAATCTGGGACCCTGCAACCGCAGTTCAGTTTCCAGAGCCATTGAAAGGGGCTTATAAAGTTATAGGCAAGATCATTTTCAAGCAGATACAACGGTAGTGCGAGTAAAATATTTCTTGAGGATCTTTTCTCAACTTTCAAGCTCTTTAATGTCTTGGTGTTTTTTTTTTAAACCAACTTAAAATGTACTCTCTTCTCTTATAATAAGTGTTTATCTGAATTTAGTTAAATTTCTACTTTAAAAGAGGGATGTGATGCGGTGATTCTGCCATCTCACTCTTTCCTCCGTCGGATCCGGCATCAATGACTGCCAATAGCTTCCTCAGGTAGTGGGATCTTTGAGGTCAGGGGCGCGGAGGCAGCTCGCTGACGGCGAATCTGCGGCGAACTCCAGCTGGGAACTTGACAAATGGTTGCACCGGTTCACGTGCTAGCTCGCGGTGGTCGGCTCGCTGGCGGTGGTCATCCACAGCAGGCGTAGAGGTGGTTGCTGTGATGCGGCGAGACAGGGAGGTGTCGAGCTAGGGAGAAATGGGGGTGGGGTTAAGCGGCGGGGCAGGGAGGCGGTGAGCTCACATGTAGCTGTAGGCATGGAGCTTGCAGTCTCTGGCCATGCTGGCGGCAGCAGGTGGAAACAGGGAAGAGCGGAGGAAGAAACGGAGAAAACAGAGCGGCTGGGCTGTGTATGGAGGTTTGTTTATTGAAAGATGTTACGATAGTTGAGAGGTATCAAAGGTTGCCTTCACCTCTTAAATTAATTTTACTCATTAATTTTTATAAATTGGTATAGAGTATTATTTTTTTTATGAAGTTCATTATTTTGATATTTTTAATTAGATATTTATTTATTTTTAACTATTAGATCTGATCAAGTGGATGACTGTGGTTAACTTCAACAATTATAACCTCTCTTGTTTCTTTCTTTTTCTTCTTTTTTCCGTTGAGGCGAGTTCAAAAATACGGTAATATCTTTTTTCCCGTTGGGTCAAGCGCAAGCAGTTGGACGATATCTGATCATTTAATAGATTTACAAGAAAATATATATTTTTTAAAAATAAATTCGAAGAAAAATTCTGACAAGCGTTGTAACATGAGATGCGCATGATTTTAAAATATGGAAAAAAATACATATATGCAATATAAAACGTTTTAACATAATTAAGGTTTTAAATTATATTGTGTGGCCCCTAATTCTGGTAGCTGTAGGTAATGATTTATCTGTAAAAGCTTCTTTCGGCAGTCGTGCATCTCAACCAATTACTCCCTCTGTTTTTAAAATATTGACAACATTAACTTTTAATATCGATTTTAACATTCGTTTTATTAAAAAAAATTGTTCTAATGTGTAAAATAATTAGTTGTAATTTAAATTTTATTAATAATAAATCAAATAATACCAAAATTTTATACATTTGAATAATTTTTTTAAATAAGACGAATGGTCAAATAATGCTAGAAGTCAACGTGTCAATATTTTAAAATCGGAGAGAGTACATTGCAACGCTGACAAATATGTTCCGTCTACACAAAACATCTTTTCGGTGCACACGTAGCAGAAACAAGTATTTTCAGTGACTTTTTGTTAGATATTCCCTTTGGTTTAAAATAATTGTTGTTTTTGTGTCCTAGGTCTTTATTTTTAGTCCTTATTTTTTAAAAATCCGTACGACATACAATTTTTTTGTATTATGATTGTATTCTCGAAATCCTTGCTAATCTAAAATTCTAAGGCTCTATTTGGCAAAGCTCCCATGATTCTTTGGATTCACTGTTGATTTTTTTCTGTGAAATGATTTTGTATCTGAAAGTGATTCTTTTTAATTTTTAATTTTGTAAGATAAATTTTTAAAATTAAGACAGAGAATCACTTCACAAATAATCAGGAGAAGCTACGTTTTTCAGCTTTTAGCTTTTTAATTCATTTCTAGAGAATCACTTTACAAAATCAGACAAGAAGAATTTCTCTTGAAAACAACTTTTAGCAGAGCTCCTCTGATTCTGACTAAGCATTGATGATTCCTGATGTTGGGTGATGCCAAATCATTTGATAATATTTCATAGCTGGTGACAATGTACAGGCATTCAACTAGTATATCTTTGATCAATGATTTCTACAAATAAAATTAGTTTTATGAAATATATATATAATATATATTATAAAAATATTTTTTATGATGAATATTAAAGTACAAAGCTCATAATATTTGTTAAAGTAAATAGAATCTATATAAATTATTAGTTAAAGTTAGACGGCATGGAATATAAGCAAACCTTTATTTTGTGACGGTACATAACATCAAAGCAAAAGTATTTACTCAGAAACGTGTTCTGTAGCTAGCCTTCCCAAGCATTTCTTGAGCTCATGTCCTTAAAGAAGCTGCCTCATGGCAGAGGGGAGAGTAGCCGACGCCGGGCAGACGAAGATTCGTAGCTCCTGGAGGGCAGTGAGCCTGCCCTCCGTTGAGCAGGAGGTTCGCCGAGGGATCCGGTGATAATCTCCATCTCGTCCGTCACGTTACTGAGAGATGGATCGATTAGACGCTCATTCGCAAGGTAACTCGCTAGTAGTGTTGGAGTTACCAGCGCGCCGCCGCCGAAAGTGAATGGAAACTGGAACGCAGGAGACAGAGAACATCAGAAAAAGATAAAAGGCCCCACGGACCCACCCAAATTTTGCAGCAGCATTCTGTTTTATCTCAAAAACATAACTTTTTGAACTTGTATGAATTTCAAACTTTGCAGGATGATAGATATATTCATGAAGAACAATTTTTATTTTGGACTCATCTTCAAATTCGAAATAGATTTACTTTTATAAAATTAGAAAAAAGAGATTTATAATCCTCGTCCCGTTACCCTGCATGTAGGCTAAAACATTCACATCACTCAGCCACTTAGGCTAAAACCATCACCAAAACTATTGAAAAGGAAAAACAAAAAGGTTAAAAAGTTAAGAAGATTAGAATACTCAGGATAAAATCCGAACAGTCCTAATAGTTGAGGGAGGACGATAGCAATTATTCCTATAGTTTACTGCTGTCAGTCCAACTGAAGCTTTTGCAGCCCGCCTAGCGGCCTAACTGGCCAACTCAGATAACAATGCAATGGGCCTTCACTTTCAATTTTCATCACCCCGTCAGGATTTACGAATGTCGTCACCTGGTAGATAGAGCAAGAAATTGTTAAGATAACATTAGTTAGTACTCTCTCTCCGGTTTTAAAATATTGACACTGAACAGTACTTTTATTAATCTGCCTTTTACGAAAGAAAATATTTCCCATGGTCCTCTGATACATCCCCTGCAAAAAGACATTCTTTTTATGTACAATTGAAACTTTGTCTGGTAAAATTAAAGTATCAAAATTATCAGCAGGACGATGTTGAGCATGACGTTAAGGCTAGCCTAGCCTATTTAAGACGGAGAAACTATGCCAAACATCAGGACAGAAAAAGCCATGTAGCATGATTCGTTTCATGCAAATGACTCCAACCATGTCCTACATCACAATCAAGCTACTGGCCATCCAGCCTTGCCCCAATCAGGCCACCAGAACAGCCGCATGGACGTTCTGTTGGGGATGCTGGTGTGCACTTCCGCGACGTCAACCGCAGAGGCTTCTTCTATGTCTGCATTTGGAGCCTTGGACCGTAGCAATGCAATCAGACGGTAGGTGTATGGTAACTGGGGCCGCCAGGCGCTAGGATCTGTTAATAGTCATACAATCAGTTGCGGGATGGGAAAGGAAGTCGATCAAGAACTGCTTGGTGAATTATAGATTGATGCTGTGTAACGTATGCTTTCTTAGATGCTAGACGATGGGCCTTCTTTTAGCCATGGAAATGTTCTAGGAAACCTGGAAATGGAAGAACAGAGGCAGAGGTTGAAGAAGCACAGTGCCGCAGCCCCCCCACTTGTTCAGTGACGACGTCGTTGACTTGTTCTAGCGCCTGTGCTACTACGTACTCTCTCTGGCCCTGCCTCAAAATGTGGCCCCACAAAGCAGTCATGCATCCCCGTGTCCATAACGTAAATTCGGGCGATGATGATGAATTCAAGAGTCTACGATTCTTGGGGGTGTAGTTTAAATTTAAGTTACTCAGATGTCGAAAAATCGTTCGGTGAACAACTTTGATTTCACTGTGGGACAACCACCTTTTGTTTGAGCGAAGTTATGTTCTGCAGAAGTGTCAACTGAAACTTCACAACGAATTAGACCACAGATTGTACAAGCCTTCTGATTTTTAATGAATGCTATGGCCGTTATGTACTTTGAAAGAGAAAATGAACGTATTCAAAGAATCAAGGTACCTTTAGGCCTGCATAATAATTATCACAAATCGTGTGAGTCTCTTTCTTTTTCGATAGGACCATACAGCATTTCATTTTTTTGGTGCCCTGGTGGCAAGAGGACCCTTATTGCTTATGGAGGTCATCATGAGCAACGACCTAGCTACCAGGGTTATGATTAGACCACACCTATCGTTCGGTAATGAAAAATTACATCAAATCCAGCTTTAGCATTAATTAATAATAAATGTATTCCTAAATAAAGGTACTCCCTCCGTCTCAAAATAATAAGTATTTTGACTTTTTCGTCTTATTCAAAAAATTTACGAAAATACAAAAACAAACAAGCCATGCTAAAAGTTTTTCTAATAATAAATCATTTCAAGATAAAATAAATAATATTTTCATAGTTTTTTGAAAACGAATGGTCAAATGTAGATGTCTGAAATCCTAGAGTGACACTTATTTTAGAATGAAGGAAGTACTAGACAATATATTTAGTTTTTTCTTGTTTATACCATGATCCTACCATATTATGTGCAACCTTACAAATCCCACACGATATTTAGGAACCCCCCAACTCTCATAATGATGGCACCCACCAAGATTTCATCCATGGACCAATTCCTTTTTGCTATCTTGACAAATTGCCCTCCTTTGAAACAAGCACATGTATTGTGATTATCATAAGTATCTTGAAAAGTTTTTGAACACCGTGCGCTGCCCAACCTTTGTATCCCGCAATTAATTTGCAGCCCTGTTCAAGAGAGCTGTAGCTCATTGCTTGCTGTGTATGGTACATAAACTTTTGAAGGTTCTTGCACATGGAAATACAATGGCAATGCCATGAAGGACCACACATTCTGGAATTCGAAGAAACCGCTGCTAGGCAAACTAGGAAAAGAAGGTGATGAAGTGTGCACTTGTTTGGCTGGTGGCTAAGTGCAAGTCATGTGGGGGTGGGCGATCTACATGTATAATGTATTAGTTCTTTTCTTGATGCGAAGATTAATGCAACTCGCATGAGTTTGTGATGTATCCTTATACAATTATTTAGCTCCAATTTTTTAATGGTATAGCCCAGTAATTTATTCATACTTTCCAGAACGTGACTTTAGTTCCCATATAAAGTGTCATTAGCTAAGCGAGGCCCTTCTGGAACCATAAAATTACAAGAGACACCGAAGATGTAGATTGTAGTACTGAATGGAAAAGATAGGCCACAAATTTTCCTCCCATTCTCATGCAATTTCTTGTCATTTAAACATCATTTTCTGGCTTTTGTCTCTGCTTCATAATACCACTACACCTAAGCATAGCTTCTGGGTACAATACTAGAAACACTGTTTTTATCGGCGGATCTAAACCCATTTCTGCAGGCGGTTTTGACTTCCGCTGGCATTAGTGAGCCTGTACAAATCGTCAATTTGTACATGCGTTTAAGTGGTCCGCCTGCACTAATAGTATTAGTGCAGACGGATGTCTTAAAATCACCGCATGCACTAATAAATTTAGTACACGCAGAGGCTTACATCCGCCGCCTGTACAAAGCCACGTCCAAAAATTAAAAAAAAAATTATTTGACCCCTAGCCTGCCATGCACACATCAATTTACATCCCCAAATCAATTTGCATCATGTGGATGCCTCAATTTCCACCTTTCGAACAAGCGTGGGTCGAAACCAAGATTTATCGAAGACGTTCGTGAGCTTTGGCCCAAATACAAACGGTCATCCGTGGAACGGCTACCCATAACTCCACGACGCATGATGCGGCATTTGAAGCATGATTGATTGTTAGAAAGTTAACGTCAATTAAAGGGCCGTTACACTTAATAGCCATGCTCGTTGTAATTAGAAATAGATGTTATCAGTGTTATGACGTGGTAATTGTCATTACCACGGAAGGCGTCCCTCTTATAAATATGTAACCTGTCCGACAGAGTAAGGCATCTATTTCATAAGCAAGAGAACACACACTCACTGGACGTAAGGTTATTATCCTCCGAGAGGCCTGAACCAGTATAAACCTCTCGTGTCAGTGCTCTTCGTGATTAGCTTCACAATACTCACACATTCAACCCTATTTACGATATCTGTCGATCTTTTAAACTCGTATTTCGGTCGTCGACACACGCGCGCCAAGAAGGAGAGTATGAGGTGAAGTTAGTCCAACTTTCATCCATGGCTTCCGCAAGCAACCTCGTGTTCCCGGCTGGCACCATATTCTGTTTCAGAACATTGGTTTTTGTCACCGATGAAAAAGGTTTTTTGGCCCATCGTCCGGAGTTCCTAGAAGTTTTTTTCTCAGATCTCGTTTGAGATGCCAACTATGATTGAGATTCTGAGTGTTCCACTTGGGTCTCGATCCTCAGTTGATCCTTCAAAGGATCAATTGGAGCAGCTACCAACCCAGTCCAAGATGATTCTTAACCTTGTCAATGGCAAGTTTTCTGGGCTAGGGCTGGAATGCTACAACTCCAGTAGCAACAGCGACAACGACTGCACCGACGATGATTTCGGCTCTGATGAGGATTATCCCTCAAGGATGGGGTATCCGGAGTGAAATCACAACATTGTGATGCGACAGATCAATGTGGCTGTGAGGAATGATCCAGCACCTTCTGTTGGGTCATCGAGTAATATTCCCACCATTGGTTCTAGTGCACTTAGAATCAACTTGTTGAGTCCCTCGATAAGAAATCTACAAACTGATTTTGAAGCTACTCATCTTCAAACAATCCTAGAGTGCATACAGCATTTGGCAGATGCTGGTTCGCCTTTGGCGCTATTGGTTCAGCAAAGATTGGAGATTACGGGTTGTATAGGCCATGCTACACAGTTAGGTCAAAATCAGCATAAGGTTTCACGCCATGCCAATTCTTATGCAGGTATATCCTCCCAAAGAGCACCCTTTGCTTCGGCCACATCTCCCTGACAGGGACATTATCTTTTTATGAGAGATTTACGACATAGCCTCGACAGGCAACGAAGTCAAAGGGGTCAATCTAGTGAACACCCGCACAAACATGATGCGCGTAATGACATTGATACCAAGAGGCGTCATAGAGAGGCAGCTGAAATTGCTCCTCATCAGGCTCGATCGAGCTGGAGCTCATTTAAGGCTCTTGCCCCAAGTCTTCGTCAAGTTCGGTGGTCTAAGAAATTCAAGCCAGACCCGATCGAGAAGTATGACGGATCATCAAATTCTAAAGAATTTCTTCAGATTTACTCCACAGTTATAGAAGCTCGAGCTTGGATTACGGGAGAAGCCAAGACTAAGAGTTCTCGCAAAAAATCTGATGATCGGGAGCTCAATGTCGCTAAAAAAAAAGGCAGTGAACGTCATGAAAAAAAGAAGCGACCCTTTGACAAACCCGAAGATGCAAAGAAGTGGTGCCCGATTCATCCGTCCAGGTTACATAACTTCACTGATTGCACTTATTACATTGATCAAAAGAAAAAAGATATTCTAGAACTTCCAGCAGCACCTCGACCCGAGGCTCCGGCCAGAGGCTGTTGGAGGGTCGAGAAGGAAGATGAAGAAGAATTCTCTGAAGTTAACATGATCTTCGGTGAAAGTACTGTGGTTTCATCTAAAATCCAGTACAAAAAGTACAAGCGGGAGGTGCTTAATGCCGTTCCTGTTAGCAAGAAGATGCGGTGGCATAGAGTCCCGATCACATTCGGCCCTAAAGATCACCCGAAGACGGAGCTGTCTACCAGGAACTTGTCGTTCGTTGTTAAGATACCAATCCACCGTAATAATGTTGTCAAGACTCTTGTCGATACAGGTGCAGCCTTGAACCTCCTTATAAAGCGTATTTATGAGGAAATGGGTTTCTATTAGCAGCATTGCAGCCTGTGGATGCAAGATTCTATAGAGTCATTCCAAGGGTTTCATCAAAGCCCTTGAGAAAGATTGATTTGATCGTTGCTTGCGGTTACGGAGACAAGCACCGAGAAGTTCTCATCTTCAAGGTGGCGAATTTCGATTCGGCGTACAACTGTATCTTTGAGAGGCCATTTCTTCTGAAGTTCATGGCTGCTGTTTATTTAGCTTACGCGACGATGAAGATGCCAGGACCCCTAGGGGTCATCACGATCGTCTCTGATCTTAAAGAGGCGGTCAAGTGCGACATTAATTCCTTGACCCGTGCAAGTCACTTCAAGCAAGGAGTTTTGAAAGCCAGTTCTTTCAAGCAAGCCCGAACAGATGGTGGTGCGTTACTTGTCATACTAAAACCCATTATCAAAGTTCCCGAAGTACCAATTCTCGAAGTCTCGGCTCCTGAAGAAGTCTCGGCTCCTGAAGAAGAAATTATGCTGCCACCAGCATCGAACAAGAATATTCCACTGGATCCTAATGAGCCAGCGAAGCAAGTTCTCATTGGAGGTTTCTTATCTCTGAAATAAGAACTCGCGCTCATCATTTTTCTTCGGATAAATGCCGATGTTTTTACATAGACACCTTCAGATATGCCTAGGATCTCCAGAGAGGTGATTGAGCACAAGTTAGAAATTGACCTGGTTCTCAAGTCGGTCAAGAAAAAAAAACAAAGGTATATTTTAGACAGGCGCGACGTTATTTTCGAAGAAATCACTAGGCTTTTATAAGCCGGGTTCATTAGAACAGTAAATTATCCTATATGGCTAGTAAATCTTATACTAGTGAAAAACCCGATGGTTCATAGCAGATGTGTATCGACTATACATCTTTGAATAAAGCATGTCTTAAAAATGAGTATCCTTTGCTTCGAATTGATCAGATTGTGAAGAAAATTATTGAATTTTTTTATGCTTACTTTAGCTATCATTAAATCAACATGCGAGTTGAAAATGAAGAAAAAACAGTATTTATCACTCTTTTCAAAATTTATTGTTATGTAAAAATACCGTTCAGTCTCAAAAACACTGAGGCTATGTATCAAAAATATGTTTATATCATATTTAAACATTAAATTAGAAAAAATGTCAAAGTATATATAGATAACATTGTTGTGAAGTCCAAGCAGCGGAGAGATAGGCTTAGAGACCTCATCGAAACTTAACTCGTCGTCACTTCATAATATACATCGTAGATTCAAATGATTCACATAAAAATCGATTCACACATCAAATGATTAGCGTCCCCAGATCTTGAACTCGACGTCGTCATCTACCCTGAGGTGGTGCGGCCGGGGCGCGAATGCCGTAGCGCGGAGACCCCCAGGCCGGGGCGGCGCGGCCGGG
>BCLH01000515.1:96283-107759 GCA_001602315.1 Zoysia pacifica | reverse complement strand
CTGCCCACCGGTCTCGTAGCCGCCTCGCCAGCCACTGGCCCGCCCTGGCCGCCTCGCCTGGCCCACTGTGAAAGAGTTGAGGAGATAAAAATAGGGTGGGGGAGAGAGGAGAGAGAGGGGAAGAGATATTTGAAAAGCCTCGGCGGGGTGTATTCCTTAGGAAGATGAGAGTGTCCTAGGGGAAGAGATTTAATTTCTCTAGGAAAACTTTAGATCCGTAGGGAAGAAGATATTTCCCTACGGGTTATACAGATATTCTAAAAACTATTTTTTTTTTCTAAGGTCTATATAGAAAAACACTAGAGAATCAAAAAATTTCCTAGGGAAATTGGAGCATTCTAGTAGTGTTATAAATAGTGTTCTAAACACATTCAATAATAAATCAAATTATAAATATATGATAGTTATCGTATTTTTTTTAATAAAATGAATAGTCAAAGTTTATGTTAGAACTTAACGTTGACAAAAATTTAGAAACGGAGAGAGTAACATATTAGGGTAGGAGTATAATTTGTGTCCCAAGAATCAAATCATGTATCAGTATTTCCTGGATATCTATATTGGATAAATATAGTATACAAACAAGAAATTAAGTAACCTTCATAACATAATTTACTGACTTTTATTTTGTTGTTGGCGCAAATATAAAAAAAACTACTAATGCACAATTAAAAATCTTAAGGATGCATGCATGGCTCTTGTACTTATAGGTATTTGAGTTGGATTTTATACAAGAATCAAATGTTGGTATGGATCACTAGGTGAAGACAAATCGCTTGATGGACATCGATAAAGATGAATTTTCTTGGTGAGGATTGATAAACTTAACAAAGTAAAATTGATTTTTTAAAAAGTCATCTAGAATGTTCTGTGAATTTAACATGGCAAAACCTATGTCTTTCCAAGTTCATATTAATATTGTCGATGCTTTAAAAATCAGAGTACCAAACATACATGATAGAAGATACATTATTGGACCCAAAGTCACGTTAGAGGATCGGGTTGCTTCTGTAAGAACGTTGATCGAGGAATTATGACCGGCATCATCAAAACTCATCCAAGGCGAGGAAATGGCTACAGTAGATAATAGTAACCCATATTTAATCTCTATGAGGCTTTTAAATCATCACTATGTCTCATGAATTACTATAATTGTAAACCCCAACCATGTGGACTGCAAAAGGGACATGGGGATATATAGACACAAAAGATAGGATCTCGAACTGGCCCAGGAAGCCTTCCATTCCTAAGGAGAACACTGTCATTGGCTATTTAACAACACACAATTCACACCACTGAACGTAGGGTTATTGTCCCCTAGGAGATCGAAACAGTCTAAATTTTGTGTCTTTCTTGATTAATCTACATCCAAATAAAATATCTATGAACCAAATATCTACCGATCTAAATCACAAATCATGCATCAACAAATATGAACTAACACAGGAACAGAACTAAACTTGATTCTCAACAAAATAAAAGGCCTAGTCTATAAAATATTCATGGGCCACGTTTTAATCAAATTTTCTAAGGACAGTCCCAACGGTGATCTCTAGAGATGGTTTCTATAAGCAATAAATTGTTATTTAAACCTAGTTCCTTCTAATGAACAGTTTCTACAGTAGTTTATATGTAGAGAAATAGTTAATGATCCTTTGCATGCCTATAAAGAGCTTTTTGATCAGGTGTGGCAAGTTATTTTGTTGCCTTTCCAATTCACCATATGCCTACAAGCACATAGTAATATTTAAAAAAAATTATTCTTCTGTAACTCGAAAGGGTCATTGGGAGTACGCTCTTTCTGGGAGGCCACTGGCCGGAGCTCACTACTAGCATCAGTTTTTAGAATGCAATATGTTCATTATATCATACTATAGCTAGCAAAGAAAAAATATGTTACCAGTGCACTATGTAATGTCCAGTCCAATAACATAACAGAAAAAAGAATACGCCAATCTTATAAAATTGATTCTGGTCATGTGCTAGATAATGAAAAACAGAATTAGACACTTCTAGATAATAGAAATCAGAATTAGGTGTTTCATCTCCAGTCCAGGTAGATAGGTTCATATAACTTATAAATTTTGTTCGACACCAAACTTGAGCAATACCACACCTGAACCTGATATACCAGACTTGAACATGATGGTTCTGATAATATGTTATAGACTCAAAAAAAACAGACACTATGATACTCTCTATTATAGAATATGATAGATTCTTCATTTCAGAGACAATATCAAAATTAACCGATTCCATCCATCATCCTTAAATTAGTAGATCAGAATGAGAAAATGATAGGTTTGAGCAATCCATCCATTCTCCACACAGCAAAAGCCCATGTTTGCCTACAAGAAAATATTAAGTGTGAGAATAATATGAATCAAGTCTAAGTAACAATCAACAGTATCCTAAGCAATAGTGCTACACTACCCATGTGAATAAAAAAAAAGTGTTGTACTGAAAAGCAATAGTGTTAACACAAAAAATAGTGATGTCTCTGTATATGTACCTAATTAATTTGAATTTCCAAACTTGTGCCATATATTTTCAGTCAAATCTGATCCTCTATCATGAATAATGATACTTCTTTCTAGCACTTCTTCCATCTTCAGGTTTTGTCCATGAGAGATCAAGCTGCTGGAACAATCGACATGCTCGCTTCCTCATTCAAATCAATTGGGACTTTCTCTATATCTTTCTCATCTTCAATTATCATATTGTAGAGGATTATACAAGCAAGCATGATATTTCCAAGATGATCTTGCTCGTATAGCCGTCGACGTAAAATACAGAAACATGATTGCAAAATACCAAAGAATCATTCAACATCCTTCCTCGCCCCTTCTTGTATTTTTGCAAATAGTTTATCCTTATTTGACTGTGGGTTACATATAGACTTAACGAAAATAACCCACTTTGGATATATACCATCCACTAGGTAATATCCGGTATTATATTGTTTTCCATTGATGTGTACTGCACCTTAGGAGCTTCTCCTCTCAGCTGCTGGGCAAACAAATTTGACATGTTAAGCACTTTGATATCATTGTTTGATCCAGAAACACCAAAGAAGGCATGCCAATTTCAACGATCATGCGATGAACTGCCTCAAGAATAACTATTGGGACACCGTGGTCACCACGGGTATACATCCCCTTCCATGCATATGGACATCTTTCTCAATGCCAATACACACAATCGATACTTCCTAGCATGCTAGAAAAACAGTGCTGCATTAAAAAAGCAAGTATGAATAGAGCTGGCTTTTCATATGAAAGTAGTGTGAATAGGATTTAAAACATGTGAACACACTAAAATCAGCCCAGCTGTAATATGAAAACAGAGACAAAAATGACCCATTAAAAAACAATGATAGTTAGCAAATACCTTAATTGTTTAGTGCAAATAATGCCAACCTCATACTGGTCATTGCTTTCTCCCTCTCAGCCAAGGCATGTGCTAGCAATAAGTCTTTAAATGTGTCTAGCATTTTACACTTTGTTTGTTCTTGTGCTGCCTTATGTGCAAGCTTGGCTGCTTCACCCTTACTCTTTGCCAAACTTTGATGCACCTCTGTCATCTTCTCGTGGTCCTTTCTAGCCATTTGCTAACTTCAATGAATTTGTCTATCTTCTCACTAATAGTTGAATAACCATCAGGTGCCTTCCTTTTCCCATTTCGCTCATATTTGGCTCTCTTATGACCCATAGGATGCACATTAGGACTTTCTTCCAAATTAACAACTTCTGTTGGCTTAAAATTTGCACCCTTGTCATTTTATTTTTCCATTTCCTTTCATGCCATACAACATTTCATATATGTTTCAGCAAGAAATCATTGTCACCGTGCTCAGAGGCATATATTTGTTCAACCATCTGCATCAGCTGATCATCACTCATGCCACTCCTGTATACTTTTGTGGTTCTTACCCAGCAGCCATGGAACTCAATAACTAGCTTCTTGACATGATCCCAACAGATTTTTAGTTGGTTTCGATTTCTTTTAAGGCAACTTTTTGTGGTTTTGTTGTATTCTTCTGTAACATCAGCCCAATATAAATCTAGCTTTCTCTCATTTCCAACTACGGGATCCTTTGAATTATACAGCCAAGCAGATGCCTAAAATCAATATAACAAGCACTAAAATGAACCAATTACCCTTCACATATAATATATATTCAAAGTTCAAAAAGTAACTGATGTGGCTTACCAATCTAACATCTTCAGATTTCATCCAGTCGCACCGCCTATTAGTCCTAACATCATCCACAGGTTCTCACATCAACATCACATATTTCTTGCTCTTCTGCATTGACATCTTGCACAATGGGGCTTCCAGCAGATGTTGCTCCTCTAGAACTTGGAGTAATTTGAGAAAGTTGAGGCTGGTTTGCTGAACTTCCACAAAATGAAAATTTTTAGAACCATTAGTAGTCTGCAAAAGATTGGTAAAACCATGTGTTGGGTATATAGTGAAAAAAAAAATTAAAAATGGAAGTTAGATTATACTTCAGGTAACAAGTTATATATGTAGGAATTACCAAACTTTTTTAAAGACCATACACTAGAAAATCAGATGGACAAGTTTTCTATGAGAAATTTCTATGTTCGAAGCTATGATATTGCCTTCTAATTTTATATTTTATCAACAGTACATAATCAACACTTTGAACAAAATCAGAGAAGGTACAACTGAACACTAGAAAATTAACACATTGAACAAACAGATAGACATTTCCCACATTACCAACACTAGATAAAGCAACACAATGACAAACACACTGAACACTAGATAATCAACACACTAAACACTATAATAGATTATCAATACACTGAACATACTGAACTCTAGAAGCAACATACCCTTCAGAAAGCCTGAAAAAGGGCCCAAGAGGCGACGGTATCCACAAAAAGGACCCCTGGCGAAGTGAGCACCAGTTGAAGCATCACTGCTGGCCGGAGCAGAGGACGCGACATCTATTTACTATAGAAGAATCGGTGGACTGTTTTGAACCACTTCCTAGATCAATTCTTTGAGCCATTGGAGATGGATTTGGAATCAATCCCCAATCAGAGAAGCACGAGGGAGAATAGATAAAAGGGACTAGCAATAGTCGGACTCAGGGCACAAGAGCACCAGAGGCTGAGGGTGTTGCTCGCCTGAGCGCGCACTGCTTGGAGGCGGGGAGCAGCGTGTGGAGTCTAGGCGTGTGCCGAAGTTAGAGGACACCACTCGCCCGTGCTGGTGGTGGGTGGAGGCAGCGGGCTGCGTGCCTGAGGTTGTAGGAGGTGCTCACTGGCGCGTGAACTGGATGCAGGTGGGCCGCGCGCTGGAGGGCGAGGGCGCAGCTCACCGGCGCAGGTGGTCGGCGGAGGTGGTGCGCAGTGGTGGCCGATGCGGGATGCGTGCTGGAGGCCGATGAGTGCTCGCCCGCATGCCTAGTGGGGAGGTGGTGCATGCCGGAAATGGAGGGATGCGGGACGGCGAGGCTAGCACACATGTATGAAAGGTAGAAACGGAGAGAGGTGGACAGCACAGGAAGGGAAGGGCGTGTGGGTGGGAAACAGAGGACGCAGGCGGGAAATAGAGCGGCGCACGAATCTAATTGCCGGTCATGGAAACGACGCCAAATCTTCTCAATCATCTTTCAACGGTTTCCACCTTCCTCGGTATGAGCGAGAACGCTGTTTCCTGGTGAAGAAACCGTTTCTCCTTTCCATACTCTCTCTCTCTCTCCTTTAATTATGTTGCCACCTAAGCTAATTGCTGATATGCCATAGTAATTAATTAGAATAGAAATTGCTTATGTGGCATCATTCGGACTGCCCTAAGGAAAACACCGTACCTAGCTGTTGTAATCTTTTTTCAGTGTCTAGGAGTGTAGATTCGAGAGTTTCATGTCAGAAATAAATCTGTGGTTCGAAGGTGGTCAATACCTTCGGATCCGGTCGCCCGAATCGTCGAAGACGATCCGGTCATCTGCCCTTTGTCAATGCGGTCCTCTGCACTAGGGCAGCATCGGTCGATAGAGAGGGCAGTGGCGTAGAAGTCATGGCGACGTCGTCGATCTCCCGGTGACGGCGGTCGTCGTGACGGTGACGGCGGTGGTGCTTCCCGTCGGCACAGCACCCTCTCACAGATCGGGTTTAGAGTTTGTTAGTGGGGTGCGGCGGTACGGATGAACTTAGGTCTTAAGTCTCGGCCGGCCCTCCACCTCTATTTATTGTGGCGCTGGCGACAGGGGCCCACTAGCTATAATGGGCTGGGCACCCCCGATCAGGGCGCGATTAGGTCAAGGGTCCATTAAGGCCGTTGGACCAAAATGGGTGGAGATCAATTTCTAACATTCTCTCCCTTGATCTCACTTTATACTTTTATCTTTATTACTTTTTAACTTCACTCATTCCATTACAGATTAATGCATAGAACTGTCTCGTCGTCACAATCAATCGTCGATAGACTTAACAGCTACAATACATTTTTCTGTTCTGAAAAAGTTACTATATATTTTGGGTCATCTTTTAGTTCAAGAATCACAGGCTTTCCCTTAAACCCATGCCGGCAACATATTCAATAAATACTTTGGGTGGTAAGCCTTTAGTAAGCGGATCCGCTAGCATCTTTGCGGT
Organism: Zoysia pacifica; assembly: GCA_001602315.1. Classification (NCBI taxonomy): domain Eukaryota; kingdom Viridiplantae; phylum Streptophyta; class Magnoliopsida; order Poales; family Poaceae; genus Zoysia; species Zoysia pacifica. The sequence continues at coordinate 101,127 of BCLH01000515.1, read as the reverse complement.
GCTTATATGCTCAAGACTTATGATTTGATCCCGAACTTTATCTTTCACAACATAGTACTTTATATCAATGTGTTTGGCAGCACCACTTGGCTTATTGTTGTGTGCATATATTACTGCGGGTTCGTTATCGCAGTATAACTTAAGTGGTCTATGGATGTCGTCAACCACTTTTAGACCGAGTATGAACTTCTTAAGCCAGTTCACCTTCTCCGTAGCCTCATAACATGCAACAAACTCGGCATACATTGTGGACGATGTAGTGACGGTTTGCTTTGAGCTTTTTCACGAAATAGCTCATTCAGCGAGAGTAAACACATATCCGGATGTAGACTTTCTATCGTCTTCCTCATAATCAGAATCTGTATACCCCACTATATGGAGTGAATCTGATTTTCTGTATGTCATCATGAGGCCTTTTGTTCTTTGCAAATAGTGCAAGACTTTTTTTATCAATTTCCAATGCACTATTCCAGGATTGCTCTGGAATCTGCCAAGTAACCCGGTAACAAATGCTAAGTCAGGGCGTGTATATACTTGAGTATACTATAAGCTTCCGACAGCTGAAGCATATGGAACCGCTTTCATTTGATCGATCTCATTTGGTTCTTAAGGCATTGAAAATCTCTATATCTGTCATCTTTAACTATAGGTGTAGGTGATGGACTACATTTATGCATACCATATTTCTTTAAAACTTTCTTTATGTATGTTTTTTGTGACAGTCCCAATACCTCTTTTTTTCTATCTCGATGAATTTTGATTCCTAGAACGAATGAAGCTTCACTAAGATCTTTCATATCAAAATTTGAGGACAAAACCTTCTTTATCTTCAGTAGCAGACTGACGTCACTACTAGCTAGTAGGATATCATCCGCATACAGAATTAGAAAGATAAACTTCCCACCTTTAAACTTTGAATAAACACAGTTGTCCTCTATATTTTCTTTAAACCCAAATTTCTTTATGGTGCTATCAAACTTCAAGTACTATTGTCTTAAAGCTTGCTTTAACCCATAAATCGATTTCTTTAGACAGCATCCCATTCTTTCATTTTCTTCCATAACAAAACCTTTCGGTTATGCCATGTAAATATTTTTCTCCAAATCTCCATTAAGAAATGCTGTCTTTACATCCATCTGATGTAACTCTAAATCATAATAAGCCACTAGTGCCATTATGATTCTGAAGAAATCTTTACATGAGATCGAACAAAAAGTCTTATTGTAATCAATCCCTTCTCTTTGAGTAAAGCCTTTTGCCACGAGTCGTGTTTTATATCTTTTTACATTCCCTTGGGAGTCGAGTTTTGTCTTGTAGATCTATTTACAGCCTACTGTTTTGGCTTCTTTAGGAATTACTTCTAAGTCCTAGACTTTATTACCCTTTATGGACTTCATTTCTTCTTCCATGGCTTCAAGCCATTTTGAGTAGTTTTCACTTCTCATGGCTTGGTAGGATCATCCTTCATTTGAAATTCTTCTGTCTGAAAAACTTCATAGTCATAAAAAATAGTTGATCTTCTTACTCTTTGAGACCTCCTCGGAGCCTTTTCATTAAGTATATTTTTTGTTTATATTTTTTGTTTGAGGCTGTTCTTGCTCTCCTCATCTACGGCAATGGGTTCTATTAGATCCTGAAAAACAGGTTCCTCATTCTTATTCATTGTTGCCACAGGAGGAACAATAACAAGTGCTTGCACCACAGTATCTCAGACTGTCGATGCAGCGACAGCAGATAGTGTAAAGAATGGCTCTTGAATCATCGAAGTGGGCACATACGGCCGCTTCTCCTTAAGGTCAATTTCTCGAGCTACCATGCTCTCCCTCATCATCTCATCCTCTAAGAAGACAGCGTGTCTTATTTCTACAAACTTTGTATGTCTGTCTAGACAGTAAAAACGATAACCTTTTGACTTTTCTGGGTAACCAATAAAATGGCAACTTACTATTTTGGGATCAAGCTTCCCAATGTTTGGGTTAAATACTTTAGTCTCAGCTAGGCTCCCCCACACTCGTAAGTGGTTTAACGAGGGAACTCTACCTGTCCACAACTCATACGGTGTTTTCGGCACTGATTTACTGGGTACTCTATTGAGAATATGAATGACGGTTTTTAACGCCTCCATCCACAAACTCAATGGCAGTGTAGAATAGCTCATCATGCTTCGCACCATATCCATCAAGGTACAGTTGCGTCTTTCAGCTACTCCATTTTGCTGAGATTTACCTGGTGTAGAATACTGGGCCACTATTCTATTTTCTTGTAAAAACCTTGCAAAAGGTCTAGGAACTTGTTCATATGGAGTATGCCGACCGTAGTACTCCCCCCACGATCAGATCGGACTATCTTTATCTCTAAATCGTGTTGGTTTTCAACTTCAGCCTTAAATATCTTAAATTTATCTAAGGCTTCATTTATTTCTTTGATTGGATAAATATATCTATATCGGGAGTAATCATCCGTGAATGTTATGAACGAGTCATAACCATCTATACTCTTCACAGAAAAGAGAACACAAATATCCGTGTGGATAATTTGTAGAACTTCTGTGCTTCTTTTTGCATCTTTCTTAATTTTCTTTACATATTTTTCTTTAATGCAATCTCGACATTGTTCTAAGTCTGAGAACTCTAGTGGAGGAAGAATATTATTCTTAACTAGTCTTTCTATTCTCCCCCTCGAAATATGACCTAAACGACAGTGCTATAATTTCGATGACTCGTCTAGAGTTCTTTTTCGTTTTCTATTTTCATTCATGGACGAGGATTCGTTTATCTCGCACGCAACGTTATCATTATTGCATACGACATTCACATCGTCACAAAGTGATAGCAAATAAAGCTCATTTTGTAAAATGGCAAGACCAACACATTCTTTATTAAGCATTATTTCACACTTGCCATTCTCAAAATGACAATCATAACCATCATTATTCAAACATGAAACACTAATCAAATTCCTCTGTAGAGAGGGTACATAAAGAACATCTCTAAGTATAAGAATAAAGTCATTAGCTAGCTCTAATGAAAGATCGCCAACGGCTCCAACTTCAGCTTGGACTCCATTTGTAACTTTAATGCATCTTTCTCTTCTATGTGTAGTCCTCGTCGAACAGAATCTCTGCAATCAATTAGCAACATGAACAGTTGCTCTAGAGTCAATCCACCAAGTGGATTTCGAATATTGCACATATAGAGATTCATTTATAAAGGTAATAATGTTCTCACTTTTCTTTACCATGATCATCTTTAAATAGGAGGGACAATCCTTTTTGTAGTGTCCTGTCTTCTTACAGTGAAGGCACTGATCTTTGTCTACTGCAAATTTGTTCTGTTGAAGCTGATGGACAGGAGCTTTTCCCTTGTTCTTTGAGGAGTAGCTGTTGAAGTTCTTTCTTTTGTTATCCTTCACATAGTTGATAGAACTACCATGTGAAGCTTTAATTCTGTCCTCCTCTTGCACACACATTGCTATGCACTTTTCCAAATCCTAAGACTCAGGTTGCATATTATAGTTGACAACAAAGGTGTCAAACTCTTTTGGTAAGGAAGCAAAAATCAGATGGATAAGTAGTGCATCTTTGAGACCCAGATCCATTGGTTTAAGCTTAGATGCCATGCTGCTCATTCTCAGTATATTCTCTCTAATGTCACCATTACCACCAGAGTACCTTTCTGTCACAAGTTATTTAATAACTTGTGTGGCATATGTCTTTGAAAAGCCTGTAAACTGACTCTTTATTCTTTCAAGGTACCCTGTGACGGTGTCACACTCCACGATTGAATCGACAATTACAGGCTCAATCGTGTTCTTTATCACAGCCATACATTTTTTGTTGGCTGTGGTCTATTTTCTATGCTCAAGGTCTAGAACATCTTTAAGAGAGTATAGTCCCTCTGTCTGGTCTGCTAAGCAGCCTCAGCCTCATTTTCTTTTCTCACTGGCTCCTCAGGCTTAATGGAACATGCTGTGGTCAGGACCCAGTCCACCTCAGCCAAGATAAACGCTAGGTCTATTTTTTTCCACTTTCCATAGTTATCACCTTTGAGAGTGGGTATCTCTTTGATACAACTCATTAAGTTGTATCTGCCTGTAAATAAATCAAATAATGTGAAAACATAATAACAATAAAATTATATGTCTTATTTTTAACGTTGGTCAAAAATATGACACACAATTTTATATTATACATTAAATCTATGTTACCGTTAGGCAGAAATAGAAATAATACATAAAATAGCAATTATAAAAAATTATAATACTATTATTATCAACGTTGATCAGAAAATAACATTATCATAATTATATGAAATTTATTACTATTTTTTCAAAATTAAATTCTCCCGTTGGTTCGAATTTAATAATGAAAATAATTTCTTTAAGTACGCAGCGGAAAACAAATTTTTTTTAATTTTCAAAAGTATTTACTTTATTTTTCTGTTCTGTCAAAATTATCCCGTTGGTTCAAATTTTAACAGATTTAATTAAGTAAAAAATTACCTAATTAATCAATTAAAAATGCCTCTGAAAAACAAACGGAAAAACTTTTCTTTTGAGCCAAAATTGAAATTCGGCCTGGCCAATTAGCCTGTTGCAATTCATGTAAGCCAACCTGGGCTTGGGCCGAAAATTCGCACTCTCACATGGGCCAAATCTGGCCTATTTAACTATCGTACGATCTAGACCATTGGATCTAGATGACGGGCGCACTCTTTTATCGTAGGGTATAAAAAGGGTGAGGTTCTCTCCTAACCCTAACCCTAACTATTTTTCCTCTCTTTTCCAGTCTTTTCGTGAGTTCTGTTGGGAGCTCCGGCGGCGGCGCCGAAAACCGCTCGCCTGCA
>BCLH01000515.1:74663-96061 GCA_001602315.1 Zoysia pacifica | reverse complement strand
CGGCATGGGGCCGCGCGCCGGTCCCGTCGGCCTTTCTTTTTTTTGATCTTTTATTTTAATCTTTTGCGACTACTGTTTTTCTTTTTTTTACGGTTCTTTCGCGGAGCCGGAGGGCTACCGCCACAGTGTAGCCGACGGCTACAATTTTTCTTTTCGATTCTTTCTCGCGAGTAGGGTTCCGGCGAGTTTTTCCATACTCGTCGGGATCTGCTCCTAGATCTAACTCTGATGCCAATGTTGTAATCTTTTTCTGGTGTCTAGAAGTGTAGATCCGAGAGTTTCGTGTCGGTAATAAATCTATGGTTCGGAGGTGGTCAATACCTTCAGATCCGGTCGTCGGAGTCGTGGAAGACGATCCGGCCATCTGTTCTTTGTCGATGCGGTCCTCTACACTAGAACAGCATCGATCGATGGAGAGGGCAGTGACGTAGAAGTCACGGCGAAGTCGTCGATCTTTCGGTGACGGCGGTCAGCGTAGCGGTGACGGCGGTGGTGCTTCTCGTCGGCACAGCGTCCTCTCACAGATCAGTTTAGAGTTTGTTAGTGAGGTGCGACGGTATGGATGAACTTAAGTCTTGAGTCTGGGCCGGCGCAGCACCTTTATTTATTTTGACGCTGATGACAGAGGCTCACCAGTCATAATGAGCTGGGCGCCCCCGATCAGGACGTGATTAAGTAAAAACGCATTAAAACCGTTGAGCCAAAATAAGTAAAAATCAATTTCTAACACTAGCCACGGTACAGATCAACACAAAGTAACAGCCCCAAACAAACAGAAATTAATCCTATCCGTAGGGGAGCATTCAACACTCGGATCGGTGCCAATAATGGTGTTTTAGTTCACAACCGCACCCACAGCTGCCGACCTGCATGCTGTAAGTTATTAATTCGGCCACAAAGTATCGGACCTCTCGCGCGCTAATCTAATCGATAGGCAAACAATGCAGCTAATTAATCAGTCCATCCATCAATCAATCAATCAGTCAATCGGTCGGCTGACCGTTCGTTCGCTCGCCTTGACACGTATCGTGTGTCGCGGTGGTACGTTGTGTTAATTACGAGCGAGCTAACCGTTGTCTAATTAAATATTTCCAGCACATACTACCATGCGTTGCGTTTTTTTATCTCGCTCACGCACTCGCACGGCAAGTGCCTGACGCACATACGTACTCAGGTATCCGAATTCACCTGAATATGCTGCGGCCTGTCCTGTCCCGTGAGATGAGGTGGCCAATTCTTATCATTCGCATCCGTATCAGGTGACGCAATAACTTAATTTGGCCGAGCCGAGGAAGATTTTGGACAAAGAGATAAAAATTAAGGTTTGCACCTATAAATATGCAAATATGGTAAATTTTTTTTTTCATGAAGAGCAGTGCGGCGCGTAGAGTGTGACAACTTGAAATCACTGCAAATAAAATTTAAGCTCTCATTTGGAATATAAGATTTTATTTTTCTATTTTTTAAGTTTTTTTTATAAAATTGAATTGATTTCTGTAAAATTTTTATAAGATTCATGTGATAATCCTGCATTCCAAAGAAATCTTTAGTCCCCTTCTGCTCCTAAGGTAAAACTAAGGCTTAACGGGAATCACATCGGACTTTTTTAGGAATCAATTCCAGTTCAACGGAAATGCGTAGGATTTGAGAAAAGAAATTCCTATGTTCCATCTTCCAGTGAGGCCTAATCAAATAGCTAAGTGTTAAAATTTAGGCAGATTGATAAACTTTTTCTACTTGACAAATAATATTGCCTCAACTGCTGAACTGATGTAACTTGAATAGCTTCCTCTTACAAAGTACGATGATGATTTGGTCAAAAATAAGGGCCGAGACTGTAGTATCGATCAGTGTCTGAATATACAGTTGTCTCCACAGGGAGTACGGAAAATGGCTGTTGACCTACAGATAATTCGTGGACCATATTATGGTCACCAAGCTGCTAATACATGTGCAATGGACTGTACATATTAAGTACTGTTCTTTTTTGCAGTCATGCTAGTACCATTTAGGTCCCAATCGAAACCTGAGACTTTTATTTTCAATCCTACGTTTCTTTGGATGCGGATCCGTTGCCATAACGGTAATAATGATAGTGTGGCCACTGCTGATCCCCACACAACAATGGCCATAGGACCGCTATCTTTATAGTAGCCATCTGCGCCCTGTTTTTTCTTTGTGAAATTGAACGGTTTTATATGATATTTTTGAAATATGTAACATTATAATACAAGATTTAGTTATTAATTGCGCTAGAGTAAAAAGCCTTTTATTATGTAGATATATTTTCTATGTAATTTACTTGCCCCCCAAATTTCACAATGTAAAGCATTTGTACTTTCTAAAAAAGGAAAAAGAAAAAAAGGCTGTTCCTTTTCTAGAGTAGGAGCGAGAACTATATTTGTATTATAGTTATAATCAGATCCTACACAAAGAATACTAAAAAAACTTCCTTGTTCCAAACACCAAAGCATCACTGCCTTTAATCATCCTTACAAACACCCAATCTTGTCTTTTCGTATCCGTGTGTTCATAATCACAATATGGTATACCAAACAACATTTATTTGGGGCACATGTGAGGGTGTGAGGCACTAGCAAATTCTTCAACCCATTTTCCCTCAATTCATAACCCTGTTCTCAAGCAGCGTGCCGTCACAAAAAGTCTACTCGTACTCAATCCGAACATTTGGTGAAGACCTTTTGCTCCATTTATAAGATTAACGACCCTTGAAATGGACACATCAGGAGCTACTAACAGTTTAGTAACTCCTCGTTTGGCGTGATCCTTCATGTAAAGCTGTAGGTGAAGTTTGAACTATTGCACGCTGCACAGAACTACCTTGCACCTAAAATTACCTTTCAAACATCTTTAGTTCAAAATAAAAAATTAGTTATTAAAAGTGGTTTTTCAATTAGTTTATTTTTTAAACTAAAAAAGTTTCAAGGTACCCATATAGTCTCCAGTTTACACCTTACTTCTGGCCTGTTTTGTGAACATTAATTTGATGTGTGATCTTGCACGATGTGATGTTATCTCGTGTCTGCGTCGAGCTGGTTAAGTACTCTTTTTCTTGATGTAGACAAGTTTATTTACGGAAAAGTTGGATCATGATATCTAAGGAAGCTAGATTTTATCATTAAGACTCTTTTGGCATTACTTTTGTAGAGTTGATTTGCAGAATCAGAGAATCTATATTAATAGTGTTTTTAAAAAGTAATTCTTAGCTGATTATATGAAGTGATTATCTGAAACAAACTACAGTAAATATCTAGAGTTGAAAAATAGTTGTGAAGTGTTTTTAATTTAAAAAATTACTGTATAGAATCAATTTAGTTGTAGAATCACTCTACATCAGAGAATCGTTTTTTGTAAAGAATTAATTGTAGAGAAATGTTACAAAATTACTCCTTTGGCTCCAAAATTATTGTTTGGTTGGAGCAACGTCTCAGGTGAGAGGAGCAGGCGACTTCAGCTCCACCAAACCGGTGGTCGTGTTACCCAAGCCAAAACACAGGGCAGCCTAAAATTCGGCGAAACTGGCCAACTATTCCGTTCAGATTTCCCGTTTTCAGTGTCCCTTCCGGGCTGCAAATTCCCCCCCCCCCCCCCCCCCAACCTCCTCACCTCTCTCTACCTCACTTCTCTCTCCTCTCTCGCTCCGTGTTCTCTCTCGACTGTCCCTCTCTCTCTCCTCTCCACACCTCCAAAGCCTCCATTCCCGAGATTAGCGCTGGGCAGCAGCCGCGCTCGTCTATCCAGACCCAGGCGCCCCCCGGCACCGCCCCGCTGCTTGCCGCTCGCCGTCGCTTGGAGATCCGGGACGGCATTTCTCAGTAAGCTCGAGCTCCCCTTTCCTGATCCCGCATCCTGTACTCGCGCGCGCCGCCGTCCAGAGTAAACGCGATTTTAGTGTTCTGGAGAAAGTTTGTAGCGGCTCCAGCGAAATGCGGGGTCGACGGTGCCGTGGCGGCGCCGCCGACTCCTGGATCTGGAGCCAGCTCCGCGTGCTTGTTGAGTGGAAAAGCTCCGATGTTTCTTCTGCCCTTTCGAACCTTTTCTTGTGGACTCAGCTGCGCTAGTTCACGAAAGTTAACATCCCCGGCTCCCCGCTGCCTCTAACGTTTGGAAGCGGGGATGTGCTCTCAGTTAGTGGTGCCGTTTCTAGCTGTCTTCTTCCCGGAGGCCGGAGCTCGGGCTGCTTAAGTTCTTCGCTTGAACTGCCTCTTCTTGGCAGTTCCGATTTCAGTTAGTGCCGTTGCCCAGCGCGTCTTTCTTCTTGGAGTCTTGTTTCGTGCTCGCGTTTGGATTTCTTTTTCTAAAATTCCTCCGCTGTTGCCGTGTCTCAATCACTAACTCTGGATCTCATGATCTCTGCAGGGTGGCCACAGGTTGCTTGACTTGTTATTAAAAAAGCCTGCTTTTTTGGGGGCAGCTCTCCGGGCTACCGTCTTGTATTAACGTCTTTGAAAGGTACAAACATTGTGGGATGACTTGTCTGCTGCCGGCCACGGGCTAAGATGTCATACTCGTTGTCTGGCTGTTGAATCGGTCTGCTTGGATCATGGGGTCATCTGGTTGTAGCTCCGAGATAGTTGAGTCCACCGAAGAAGAAATCGACAGCGGGCCTGTTACTTGTTCCAGCTTGCGGCATATTGCAGTAAAACCTGTGGGCAAAAATGGCAGCTATCGTGATTACCCGGTTGAAGATGACCTGGACCAGCTTCTGAAAGCGATTGACAGCAGGACATTCCGTCGGGCGCTTAGTCCTGCCAACAGTGATGGAGGTGCGCCAGGAAAGAGTGCTCTCAAGAAGCCAACGAGATCAGGCTTATCTCAGCATGCAGGCATTGGGATATCCTCAAAGACAGTTAATATGAAGCAAGCTCTGAGAAGGCTGTGCATTTCCCAGGCATCAGAAATGGCTGCAATGAAGAGGCTGTCGATGTCACCTGCATCGTCATGTTCATCTGAAGCTGGAACCATCCACAAGCTTTTCGCCTCTTTAATGGTCCAAAGTAACGATGAAAATCATCTTCATGATGATGAAAAGATGAACCTTATTGAAATATCAATTACCCCAGAGAAGATTGATCATTGTTCATCTAGAGGAACAAGCGAGTTCAGTGAAGACTTTGATTTTGAGACAGCTGATGGAAGTGCAGTCACTTCCATCCATTCTGCATCTTCCAGATCAGCGGAGGTAAAAAAGATCAGGATTCAAGATGTCATCAGTGACAATCCTATAGATGATATTGAGAGTACCTCTATGGAAAATGGTAAATTAGGAAATAAAGTTTCTGCGGCAAATGATGACGGCTCTCCCAGAATCCCAATCTTGAGCAAACCCATCACTACATCTCGACTTGTTAAGCCAGTTTTCTGTTGCAAGACTACGAGTAAGAAGAAAGTTAAAGAGGAACCATCTTCGTTGGGTGATTCTTCTAATAGTACTAAATTCTGTTCTTCAAAGGAGTCAATCTCCCTTGCATCAACCAGCTGCTCTTCAATATCCAGTGTTACCAATCCCACCAGCTGCGCAGAAGATAAGGCAATTGATGGACCTGAAAAATCTGATGAAACATTATCTGAGTGGTTGCGGGTTGAGGAAAAAGGTGAATGTTCCCAGAATTCAAAGAGCAGCAGCATTAGTGAGTATGGTTGCAGCACGAGTATCAGCGACGAGAGCCAATTCGGGTTGTGTGCCTATAATAACAGACCGCACATGGCAAAGGATCTGCGCTGGCTAACCATTCGCCAGTTGGCATTGCAACAGGGATCCTTGGGCCTCGATAATTTCAAGCTTCTGAAGAGGCTTGGTTGTGGGGACATTGGAACCGTATATCTCGCAGTGTTGGTTGAATCAGATTGTTTATTTGCATTGAAGGTTATGGATATCGAATACCTGATTAATAGAAAGAAGATGCTGCGTGCACAGGCTGAAAGGGAAATACTGGAGATGTTGGATCATCCATTTCTACCTACTCTTTATGCCCATTTTACCACAGACAATCTCTTATGCCTTGTCATGGAGTACTGTCCAGGTGGTGATTTGCATGTTCTTCGTCAAAGACAGCCTGGAAGGAGCTTTCCAGAGCCAGCAGCGAGGTAAGCTCTCCATTGTTTTTTTTGTTCATTTCCCAACTTCTATTAACACTCTGTGAGAGCTGAAATTTTTCTAGTGATCAGTGATAAGTACAATCTGATCTTGTGCATTGGATACCTTATAAAGTTTTTCTTGTTTGCTGATATTAGAATTGGAACTTGAAATATGCAGACATGACATAGCTGGTGCGTGGCCTCAAATGCTTTGTTATGGTTGTTGTTATTAAATAGATGTAGACACAGAAGTTTTGTACTTCACGTGGGGTCAGATTCAAATGCACTATCATTTGGGATCACATTGTCTTATTTGGTTCATCTTCAATACGACTCAAATGGTCATCACTATATCAGAAACAAAAACCATTGTATAGACCCTTTTTTTTTCTTGTGTGTTCAACAGTCAGCAAAGAAATCCTACATGTCATCAACAGACACCAAAAAATGCTCTTAAGAGTTGGACCTAAACACACTACTTTCTTTTGCACTTTTCTGCTTCTAATTTTTTTACGTGTTAATCATATAAGCACTGCTGCTTGTTCCTGCACGTATCTACTTAATCTGTTTCTTACTTTGATTTAATATTAATAATGAATAAATCAATATTTGCTTTGCAGGTTTTATGTCGCTGAAGTTCTCCTTGCTCTGGAATATCTTCACATGCTGGGGGTCATATATCGCGATCTGAAGCCAGAGAACATTCTAGTTCGTGACGATGGACATATAATGCTCTCAGACTTCGATCTCTCACTGAGATGCTCTGTCAACCCTGTGCTCCTTCGATCATCCTCTATAGCTGCAAGCCACCAACCAAAGAAACTTACGGGGCCATGTGCAGAGAACTACTGCATAAATTCATCATGCCTCCAACCCTCTTGTGCTCAAACATCTTGCTTCACACCACGCCTACCATCTATTCCAAATCCTCGGAAGCCTAAATCTTCCCATAAAAAGCTCCCTCAAATTGTTGTAGAACCTATTGAAGCACGTTCCAATTCCTTTGTTGGCACACATGAGTACCTTGCACCAGAAATCATCAAAGGGGATGGCCATGGAAGTGCTGTGGACTGGTGGACATTTGGTGTCTTCCTTTATGAACTTTTGTATGGTAAAACCCCCTTTAGAGGACCTGGGAACGACGAAACCTTGGCAAATGTGGTATCTCAGAATCTCCGGTTCCCAGACAGTCCATCTGTCAGCAACAATGCCAAAGACCTCATCAGAAGTTTACTGGTGAAGGAGCCAGAGAACAGGCTCGGATCTTTGAGAGGGGCAGCTGAGATCAAGCAGCACCCTTTCTTTGATGGCTTGAATTGGGCCCTGATAAGGTCCGCCGCTCCACCAGAGACACAACCTTGCAATGTTGTGACACTGGCAAAGCCGCAGAAGAAAGAAGGCAAATGTATTGAGTTCAGAAGCAACTCTGAGGACCTGGAATTTGAAGTTTTTTAGTGAGCTCTCGGTACGGTTTAGATGTATTGCTACGGATAGAGTCTACATTTTTCTTTGATTAGCCGAAGGCTTGAGGTTTATATGTAGATTCTTGTATTTTCAGCCGTTGCTATGTTCCTGTTAATAACTTCATTATAACTTTTTTTAAAAAAATAAGCAGTGCCTATGCTATTAACAGTGCTGACCATATATGATTTGCTTTGTCTTGCTAGTTGATTTAACTTGTATTATGTCTGTATTTCTGCTGCCAATTTTTGTGCTACTGATGAATTCCGGGCCACTGGTCATATTGAAGCGTGTAGTTTTACATATTTGCAAATGTGAATCAGATAACGTGAGTTCTTACCAGATAGTTTAGGTTAAACTTAAACTAACTTATTCGTTTCACACTCTAATTTTTTCCAGAAACAGTTTTCTTGTCTATGAATCAAATATGACCTATAATTCCATTTAACTATAATAACTAAAAAATTCTGAATTCTTCCATTACCCAATGTTCATAACCAGTTTAGCGCAATGCATCGTTGAAGAATCCCAAGAGGGGTTTCAAAATATTAAACTGTTGCGACTCCTTATTATCTATAGTACACAGCTTTGTCCGATTCCTCCCTAGGATTCTGCTGCAGAAGGCATCAACACCATCTGCATCAGACGCTTGCATAGTAGTATCCACATATCTACCTAAGAATCACTTACGAAGTGTATATTATTCACAGTAGTTGTCAGCTGTCTCAGCCAATGAATATTGTTGGGTTTCAAGCTGTGTTAGCAGAATCAAATTATGAATTCTGTTCGATTTTTTAATCACTCGCGATGGCTGGATTGCAGGTTTGCAATTGTCACAAATTGTCTGGGTGAGCCCCAATGGCACAAGGACTCTTTGCTTGTGGCTGTTGAAGCTGTCATTGGTGATCCATGACCGACACTGCCATGATCAGGGCAGACACCTAACTACAGACTGATTGCTGTGCACTGATAACGATATTCCTGACTCCACAGTGTTTGCTGCGTCCACATCTATTACAGTAAACTAGAAAAAGCATGAACAATCATAATCTTCTGTGACTGCCATGCTATGGAAGCATCGTTCCACGTTTACAGGAGTAAAACAACTCAAAGTAGATCTGAAAGGTGAGCAGCACCCTAAAGGCCTTAACATGTTGCTTTAGGTATGGTGGAATTGTAAAGTGATTGCCATGGCAGCAGTATCCTTTTACACTCTTTATCAATGTCGATACAGGCCACTTTGTAGCAGGATTCAAAGGAAAGTCTACCCTAGACAGGTAAGGAAACATCCGCTTCACTTTTGGAGATGCTAGCTTGAGGAGCGTGCATGGTTTAAGTACAAGCCTGTGGCAAGCCATCATCCATGTTCTTGCAATGATTAGCCGCATGACCCCTTCAGAGTTTAAGAAGGTGTTGAGTAAAGGGTGACTCTATCTCCGGATGATGGGGTGGGGGATATTGAACTTCAGGCTTGCCGGAGCGATTGGTATAGTGCTGAATAGCATATTCAAATTGAGTTCTCGATCAATGAAAATGTACAATGGAGTCTCGTTTTTGTTTTCATAGACTAGTCCATTTTCTTTTATGGTGTCTTATATAATCAGATATAGCTGCATGGTATGGCACCTTCAAGAAACTGCAAAAGAAGATACATATATATTTTGGTGGATTTAGTGTGATGGAAAGTACAATGAAACATAAAGCTGATGCTCTAATTAACACCACATGACATATATATACTTCCTTCGATTTTAAAATATTATTATTACCATTGATTTTTAACATTATCTTTTATCATTCGTCTTATAAAAAAGCATGGTAAATTATTTTGTTATAATTTAGTTTATTATTATAGATATTTGAAATACAACTAGTAATTTTACACATTTGAATAATTTTTGAAATAAGATGAATGGCTAAAGATGACGTTAAAATTCAATGATGATAATATTTTAAAATCAGAGAGGGAGTATAAGTTTCTCCTGTACTCCCTCATTTTCTTATTGTTGTTACATTGAATTTAATATTATATTTGACCATTTATCTTATTCAAAAGAATATTTTAAAAGTGTAAAGTTATAATTTGAACTTTTAAGTACCTTTAACGATAAAGCAAGATATTACCAAGTAGATGACATTTAATGCACTTTTTGAATACCATTACAATGTTGGGCATTTTCATCGCTACGATAAGAATCATAATTGATCTGGATATGGATGTCATCTTAAGTAATATTTTGTTATTATAAAATATTATCATTAATAACACATGATGTCATGTATCAAGAGTTTCTTTTTTAATACTATCTTACGTTCCATGCATGAATGTCCTTTTTTTAATCCAAAACTGTGGATTAGTTTCCCAGAGAAGCTTAACCTGAGTCTTCGATTATGATTCATTAACCTGATTTCTGTTGAAGAATCAGCAGCTACTGCAGAAAGCTTGACTCAAGATGTCCCTTCAAAATATTGGTTCCTGGAACAAGGATGATGCCTTCTACAGGCAACAGATGCCCAGAATGAGACGCAAATTTGAAAAGTCGTGGGAATGGAGCTGGCACGAGAATTGAGAACATAGCTGGTATATCAAAAGCTCTTGCCAGGCCAGCACAAAACATAACAGAATACTTCAAACAAGAACTGAGAGCACAATCAACAGGAGACCATGGCGCCTCTTCGTTTATTTCGTGTTGGTGATCTATCCTGGTCGCGATGCTGAATCGCTAGCTGTGGGTTCCTGGTTGTGTTCGTGTGCTTTCCCCTGCCCCGCAAGCTATGAGCAGGAGATCACGGTGACGACGTGGAGAAGGACGACATCAGGGCCGATAGGACGGTGGACTCGTAGGAATCGCTCGGTGCTGGGCGGTGGCGTCATCGCGTTCATCGGGAGCTTGCTTGTCATCCAGTGTTTGTAGATCCCGCGCCACAGCACTACAGCAGGAACACAGAATGTGCAGAGAGCCTGCACCATTGATGTATCCTGTAACGTCCTTAAAAAAAAGGCCCAACTAAAACTCCGCATGTTCTTTGCAGTAATGCCCAGGCATTAGCGCTGGTAGGCTCAGAAGAGCCACCGCTAATGCATGAGCATTACAACAGACGATTTGGTTCCAAAGCTTCGTATATTTCTCCGTTCATGTGCTACAGTAGCAACCTTGTTTTTATATCATTCTGCTGCAGCCGTTTTCCGCAGGGAGTGCAAAACCATATTTTATTTATTTATTTTAGAAGATAATCACACATACCCAACAAGGGAGGATTCCACAGAATTAAATGATCTAATTCGATTTTATAGATATTGGAGTCTTATTAAAATGTATCACAATAAATGATACCATATCTTGGCCGAGATATGGGAGTATCTGCCTTTCACTTGCAATAGTTTCATATAAATTGGTTGCAATCCTTCTAGTCCTATTTATAGGAGAACAGATGCTGGAGTTCCCTTTGCTCGCATTCAGGCATCTCCAGCTCTTATTAAGCACTAGCATGACGCAGCCTGCGAATGTTTCACTTCTTCTCTTGCTCTTCTGCATCTTAGTAGTATATGTGTGCCCAGTGAATGCCAAAGAGCTAGAATGCACAGAGGAGCAAAAGCAGGCCATCCTCAGCATCTGCCATGACTATGTTTCTCACAAACCACCACACATGTTGGCAGATCCACCTTCGGTATAGGTAAGCCTTGACTATGCAGCAAGGTTTTTAGAACTTGACTAAAATGAAAACCATGAATTGCAGCTTTGTGCAGTTTGTCACAAATTTTCGGTTTTTTTTTTATTTTGGTCTTGACTTTTACTTTGTGAGGTACCAAAGTGATGGAGAAAAACTACAAGTTCATCCGAAGGTATTAATCTATATTATTAAATATAATGTATAAAGTAATTATGCATTCATTGCTTACATTATTATTAAACTGTACAAGATGGTATAACACTCCAGAGAGAATTTTTGTTTCAATTATTAGCATCTAATTTGAATAAGGCAAAGGTTCTGCCAAAAAAATATCCGTGATTACCTTTCTCGTATCATGGGAAATCAAATTATTTAATGAATTTATGATTTATTTTATTTTATCTATATCATATCGAATTTATTTGCTACGTAAAAAGAATATGTCACATTGTCTTTCTATTTAAATGTGAATTGCATCATGTTATCCCGTAGCGTAGCAAAGGCACACGAACTAGTAGAAATCAGAAGGTGATGGTTTCTATAGGTACCAAAGCAGCTATCATTTTGAAATGAACAAATAGCTGCTTGTTCTTGATTTGTATCATCACCTAGACGGCATAAATTGAACATCTCCATGTACAAGAAAAAAGAGGCCAATTGTGTTTGCCCCAAGGTTACACAACAGTGGTAGCTATCGTTCATGGACAACAAATTAGATTCAAGAGATCTACTCACAACATGCAAGGGGCGTGCCTGAGACACGTGAACACGCTAAATGGCGAGGGGCGGGCCTGTCGAGTTAGGAGGGATTGAGGACGATTAGAGGAGAAATGGAGAGGATTAATTCCTGATCTAGTTTGTGAGGGATTGAATCCTTCTCATTCCATGTTAATCCTTGTGTACACCAAGAATAACAGAACAAGCTCTTAATGGGCAATTTTTGTTAATCAAATATGAGTAAAATAAGTTAATCGAATCACAAAAGGATGCTATCGACAAACTGTATTAAGAGCACACGAACACATTAAAGGGCCCAGATATATGCTGGTGATAATTACAGTGGACGAGCATATTTATTTCATCTACCTTGAAATCTGATACTTACGATCCAATGAATTGGATCTTGATAACAAAGCAAGGGACATGTTACTGTGGAGGTGAGTCAGCCTAACGGGAATGTTAGCAGAAAGTTTGGAGTAGCCCCTTCGATTCATCACGGTATTTTACCCAGACCGTGACGAGGCTCGTCTGTCTCCGGAACCGGGACTCGAGAACCCTGCAGAGGATGGATAGGATGACACTAGCGAAGAAGACGATGGTGCGGATTCGCCATGGCTCTCGTTGCTGTTACCTCCTCGTCGCCTGTCGCCCCCTGCTTGTGGACAAGAAATTTAGCTCACGCTCATCCGTGAAAGGAAGATAGATGGATGCGTATGTGCACCAGCTATTAAAATCTAATTGGTTCAGCTCCTCGTTCCTTCAGGACGTCCGCCCAGCGCGATTTCTAGATGCCGCTCCTTCGGCTCCTTGTTGTTTCTACGCAGTAAACAACGCTTTCCTTATCAGTAATTGATCAGCAAGGCTCTAAGGTTTTTATACTGTAAGTAAATAAAACGCAACAAAGTCATATGAATCAATCAACAGTGTTCGAAGCTCGAACCAGATGCTGCTTCTGGACTCTGACCGATCCAGAACACAAAAACAGAATTCGCGTGATCAGTAGCTTCGATAAGGGAGCGGTGACTACCTGAACGCGAGGAACAAGAGGCACTGTGCCCGGAGCTGCCTCAGTTGCTGCTCCGTGAACGCCGGCGCCGGAGCAGGGGGGAACAAGGGGAGCATAAGCAGAGGCCCGGTTTCTTCTCTGTAATGGTGGTGTCAGCCTCGGTTTCTTGGCCTCCTTTTTGTTTGAAGGGACTTCGATGATTACTATACGATGTACAGTCATGGACACTGTCAACTGTATAGTGTTTGTATAGCCGAATTAGCCGGCGAGTTTACACGGTCATCTGATCAGGACAGGCAGATAAAATGTAGAACTTTGTTTGTCACCATCTCTTCATGGACTATTGTTCCCTGGTGCCGCATGGGTGCTGTGAATGCAGCCAAAACGCAGAAATGAAAAGTTTAATTTTCTGTGCAAACTTGGTCAAACCATTAGAACACTCCATCTGTTTGTGAGGCGTAAGCGTTGGCATGATGGCATCAGCAGCACTGAATTTCTTCGCAGAAAACTATAGTTTGGAAAAAGAGAGCGACAAGGGATATTAACACCTGAAATCGTTGACTGGTGGGTATCAACCCCAGATAAATCGTTCAATGTTGATACCGCGGGACCAACCTGAACAGACCACAGTTATCAGGATGTTGAGGCATAAGATGGATAGATTAGTAACCGTAAGCAAGAACCATTGCAATAATGCATAACGAATACGTTTCATGTTACCCAGTATCAATCAGGAGTCAGTACCAGTGATGCAACAGATGGTGCCCAAGTCACTGCTCAACCTCGCGTACAACTTCATCCTTCTGACAAACAATGTCGTTGCTGCAGTACCTTCGGGCGAATACTCTTGAAGTGAAGTCATTGTCGTCATGACCTCCTTTAACGTGGACATCATAGCGTTTGATGAGAAAATTCCATATCGATATTCCCGTAGGAAGGATCTGGATTGTTGAACAACACCAATTTTTAATAGCTGTCACAACTTCATCCGAACTCCGATTTAGACAAGTAAGTATTTACTGGAAAGCTCATTACATCTACTTTCCAAAGATCTAATCTCATCTTCATATGACATTAGAGTCAATGCCAATTATAATTTTAATACACAAGGTGTTGCATCACCTCAACATAAGCCGTTGACCTATATAAAGTTAAACCTATATAAAGTTAAACCTATTAGAGGCGCATCCTACCGTTTTGAGCACCTCTTGGTCATCCTCCCCTCTAAATAAGTTTCAGGTTGTAGGAAAAAAAGTCGGATTTTGATGTATTGAAGTTTAGCTGCCGTTAGTTCACTTGCAGCATGTCTGTCAACTAGACTGTTTGTAACGCCCAGACCTAAATACGGTTCATATCCACACACACGCTATGTGGGACATACTTACACGGTAACTCACTTATAATTTTATTCTCGCTTCACGTAAAAGAAATAACCTTAAATTACTATACTTTGGGTCTTTGGCTATTTAAATTAGTTTCTCTCTCTTTAAACTAGCAAGATGAGACTAATTCTCATTGTTTATCCACACCACAAGACATGAGAGTTGGGAATAAATCTATGGAGCTCAAAAACTCCCATCCTCAAATAACTCAACTTCCTCGTCGAGGCAACTTACACATGGGACAGACGTACATGATCGATCTCCTTGATCACGTCGTACGTTAGTACCAACATACGTGTTATACCGTAATCCCGAAGGACCCACGCGCTATGCACACCGAATCTGCACCTTGACTATACGCGCCTGTGACATAATGAAGATCGACTCTAGTACCATTCTGTAGCAGCCCAATTCTAAATACGATTTATGCCCACACACACGTTGTGTCAGCTATACCTACACAGTAATCTACTTACGCTTTTATTCTCGCTTCACATAAAAGGATTAATCTTTTGGCTACTTAAATTGATCTATTCCTCTTTGAACTAGTAAGATATGAGACTAATTCTTATTTATGCCCACACACACGTTGTGTCAGCTATACCTACACAGTAATCTACTTACGCTTTTATTCTCGCTTCACATAAAAGGATTAATCTTTTGGCTACTTAAATTGATCTATTCCTCTTTGAACTAGTAAGATATGAGACTAATTCTTATGGTTTACCCATACTACAATTGATAGGAGTTGAGCCTTCGTCTCCTTGTCATCGAAACCCCCATATTTTGTGTTTTTGAATTGAACTGATATTTGATCTAGCAATTTAGAACTTGTTTATCATATTATCATTTGTTCTACGATTGTTTGCAGAAATTGATTTTCGTGATCAGATTGATCTTTTTGTTCCAGTGAGGTTAATAGTGACTTGGAATTAGTTCTGCAATTGCTAAAATGCATATGACTTATTAGTTTGTAGTCGAATGATAAAAGTCAACTTTACCAAATCGATAGATATTATCTCATCAAAAGATTGGTCCTGTCAACTTTAAACAGGTCCATTGCTTCGAAAAACGACCATGCAGGTGATCTCTTGACAAATGGAACCTGCTGGCCAGATATTTGAGAGAAAGCCAGCTGTGAAGGCATGCATAAAGACGCTCCTTATATAGTTTTTTTTTTATGATCAGGATTATGTTTCATTAAGATAAAAGGGAATTACAATCAGACTCAAGCAATTCACGAGCTGATAAATAGAAAAGCCGTTTTAAGATCAGGATTGCATTTCATTAAGATAAAATGCAATTACAATCAGACTCAAGCAATTTTACGAGCTAATAAATAAAAAAGACGTAGCCGCCGAGATGGGCGTTAGAAGCCTGTTGACGTACGGAGTATGAGTCACCCGGAGCCAAAACACGGTGAATGCCCACGACGCCAGCACGCAGCGATAGCCGCGGCCACCAGCCAAGCTCCATGGGCCCTCGAATGCATCTAAGTATTCTTTTTGTTTCTAAATTGATTTTATTATTGATTTTTAATATTAATTTTAAACATTTATTTTATTAAAAAATTTGATAAATAACATATATTTCATTTAAAATTAGAGTTATTTGAATAAAAATTAAAATTTTATATATTTAAACTATTTTTTAAATAAATAAATAATTAAAATTGATGTTAAAGTTAACGATAACATTGATTTAAAAACAAAGAAAATACCTCACTTCATTTTCTAGCTTTTGTTGACCCTAGCTTTGACAGGATTGTGTGCCTGGAATGACGAGACTCGAGGCCGACGGAGGTGAGATTTGTAGTACCAATCCGGAATCCGGTTTGACGTGCCAGCGAGTCGCCGAGCTGGCTGCGGCGACTGCATCTGCTTGGTGGGAACGCGTGCCTGTCGTAGTTCCTGATGCGAGAGCGAGACATGAGATCAGCGGTGATGGCCCGTGAGCTTGCTTCATCCTCACGTGCGCCACAGGCAACTTCCTCCTGGGTATGGGAACGGCGAGCGGGCACATG
The DNA here is from genome assembly GCA_001602315.1 of Zoysia pacifica. NCBI lineage: Eukaryota > Viridiplantae > Streptophyta > Magnoliopsida > Poales > Poaceae > Zoysia > Zoysia pacifica. Next base: position 79,698 of record BCLH01000515.1, on the reverse strand, counting down.
TAGGGTTCAGGCTGAACCTTCGTAATTAAACTGTCAGTCCGTTTGGGCTCATCTCGAACTTCTGACAACTTCCTCCTTTGGAACAGTCCGTGCTCATCTCGAACATGACAGTTTAGATGGCTGGTCATCTAAACTTCCTCCTTTGGAACCTTTGGAGCCAAACCTTCGTAAACTGTCAGGAGTAAAGTAATTTAAACGTACGGTTCCGATACATGGAACAGTCCGTGCTCATCTCCAACTTCTGACAGTTTACGAAGCAGATCGAGGTCTCAACGTGGAAATGTTTCTCATTTCCTGTATTTTTTTAATTAAACTGATTCTTGTAAAATTTCTAAGTGATTTTTGTGAAATTTCTACGTTTCAAAAGATATCCGAGCAGTATTTGAGTCTTTGCAGCCGACTCCAGTAAATGAAGCGCTACGAAAATGTTCATTTGCAAATGGATGCCGGCCATGGCAAACAAAATGACTTCAAACTACAGTGAAACATTTCCCCATTACATTATATAATTTAGATTAGAATCTTAATATTTTATAATCTGGATAATAATTTAGAGATTATATATGCTTGTTTGTTTGGCAATCTAGCTTGTTTTTCTAACTTGTTAAGGGTAGTGGGTTTTTTGAAATCTATAATCTCAAATAAGCATCTGATAACCAGCTTATTGGATTATAATAATCTAAGCTTAAGATTAAAATAATCTGATAATAAGTTTACCTCTATAGATTATAATCTCAAGACTATATAATCTAGCAGATTATAATCTCAAACAAACAGAGTCTAAACTAGATCGTTTTTCTTGAAAACCAGAGAAACCGGCCTGATCCAGTTTAAATGGCTGGTCATTTTTTAGAAATTTTCTTTTAATTTTTTTTAAAAAATTAGAATTAAAAAACCAGTCGAACCGGTTGATAAGTCAGTGAAACCATTTCAGTTTCAAAACACAAACCTTTGAAACTGGTGAAATCACTTGGTTTACTGTAATGTTTGATTAATTTTTTTACATTTTAAATTTATAGTGGTTTTAAATTAGTTTCACCATGTTTTATAAAAACCGTGAAACTAGCGTGGTCTCGTATCTTTGGCTTCATCGATAACTTACACCCATTTGGTATAGATTCTTAATTAGAAAACAGTTTCTTTAGAAAAATAGTTTCTAAAAAAATCGCTTCTTTGATTCTCTACAAAAAGCACTTTTCAAACCGTTTGGTAAAATGATTTTTATTATGGTTTCAATGTAAAAATAAGTGGAGAAGTCATGATAAGGTACATTTTTAATGCTTTTGCTTCTAATACAAACTAGAGAAGTGTTTCTTGAGAAGAGAAAATTGAAGCGCTTTTTTTAAAATTGTTTGATGTGCTTTTCTAAATCCGAAGCAAAAACACTTCAAAAATTCATACCAAACAAGCCCTTAAACCTGTCGCCGACTTGCAAATTATGGGCGCTACACTAATCAGAGATAATTGACGGAAAGCAGCATCCAAGTCTGGATTTCAGAGAACTCCAGACGCCTATTTTTTTTCTTTTATAAAGGAAACAACTTGTTTCGGCCTCTGCTTCATTGAAGCACACAGCCAGTTTTGAATTACAAATTTATCATAAAACTAGGAAAAGAAAATAGAAACAAAAAGGAAAAGAAAACTAAGGAGGATAAAGTCCATAATGAACTCTCCATCCATGAGATGTATATAGCTTCATAGCCAAAATAAATCAACTAAAGTGGCAAAACCTTGAGAAACCATAGATAATGAATAATTAAAGAATTAGGATACAAATCACACTTTATTTTAAAATAAATTAGAGAAGGAGTACAAGATTACCCTAAAGAACAAGATTTTAAAGAAGATTCGCAAAGAAAATCTTCCCCCCGTCGATTGGATTTTTGTCTTGTGTGGAGGTTCCGGAACACAGCCAACCGCGAGGAATAGGACGGCTAGGGCTCCTATTTATACTCTGCGGTGTTTGTGTAGACGGACTTTTTAAATGTACCGATTATATAAAAGAGGAAACGGTTCTCTTAGTGGACCACTGGCACTAATGTTTTTACTACAGGCGGTTGTCTAAAAGGACCGCTGGCACTAATTACATTATTGAGCGGCTGTCCTAAGGAACCGTTTGCACTAAGATGTGTCTTTGTGTAGGCGGTTGCTTAAGACAACCGCTGCAGTAAGTGATTAGTGCCAGCGGTTTTTATGATGAAATCCACATTTTTGATAGTACAGATGGCTGATAGTTATCAACCGCCTGCACTCTCAGAGGGAGGTGTCAGAATAAACTCTTTTTTAAATAGTGGCAGTCATCTTTAAATATTGATTAACAATGCGAAATTTATCAATTAACTCTTCAAGTTGTAACAGAGCCCAGTACCGCAGCTAGTATGTGCCTCTGAAAGTAGCGTGAAAAAGGCAAATATCTTTTGCTTTATTAAAACATGGATCATTACGGCATCGCCATAACGAGGTTGAGTTACGCCTGTAACTCACTGGAAACAAGTTGACATCTAATTAGGTTGGCAGAGGCAATTTGTTTCATCCCCACGGAGACGAGACAAGCGCGCTGCTGAGGGCCACCAGATTTTCACGTTTCAGATCGTCTCTGGCATCAGATCCTACGTCAGCACTCATGCATACAGGTTCGAACCAATAATTTAGGTTGGCACACGCAGGGTCGCCATCGTCCTGTTCTTTTCTTCTACTCCCTCCGTCCTAATAAACTCTATTTTTAGATTTTGTTGACTTTAATTTTGATCAATGATTTTGATAGATTCAATTAATTTTAATAATATAACTTTTATATATTATAAAGTATGATTTTCAATGATTTTAAAAGTACAAATACTAAGTTTTTTAATTTAACTGAATCTATAAAAATCATTAGTCAAAATGTTAGTAAACAAAAGCTAAAAATAAATTTTTACTGGGACGAAGGTAGTAGAAAAATTATCCGTTCCATGTAGGAGTATAGGTTTAATACCGTTGAGCAAGAAAATTTAAGTTTTTTAAAATATTTTTTTTTTGAGAATTTGAGATATGGTACTTCAAATCGAAAAACATAAAAAAACACCGTGCGGTGCATCCAATAGTTATTTAATACTTCCTCCGTTATACTTACTCCGTTCCAAAATAAGCGTTTTTTTTAATTCTCAAACATCTACTTTTAATCATTCATCTTATTCAAAAAATTTGTGAAAATATTATTTATTTTATTATGAAATGAGTACTTTAACCTTGTTCTGTTTATTTTTTTATTTTCGTAAATATTTTGAATAAAATGAATAGTCAAAAATCAATTTCAAAAAAATCAAAATCATTATTTGTTATGGGATGGAGGGAGTATAAGAACTTCTACCCATTTTGCGAGTGGGGCCCCCACATCAATTGAACCTTATCTTCTTTACATGCTACTCAGTCACAACCTCAAACGGCTGTGGTAGGTGTTGACAGTGCGGTGAGAGCAGCATCTGAACATAGCGATGGCGCAAGTGCGGACCACATGCAGTAGAGAGGGTGTCAACTAGTGAGAGCAGCATCTGAACATAGCGATGGCGCAAGTGCGGACCACATGCAGTAGAGAGGGTGTCAACTAGCGAAGGCAAGGGTAAGCCGATTTGCTACTTGCCACCTTACACACACGCTATATTCAAAGTAGTTGGATCAATGAATGAACAGATGTGATAAATTTTCCATTTTTTTAAAAAGATTGCTCTCAAATATAAGTCTACGTATCATTTACTTTATTCACATTTACTTTACCTATTTCTCTCCTTGTTATATCATTCCCCAAAGGCAAGGTATGTGCCCGGGCAGGGTTGGAGTGGTAATGGCGAGGTTTACGGCTCCGAGGCATGGAAAGAATAGCTTTATTTAATTGGGATAGAAAGGTATTTTTATTTTGTTTGAGCCTAGGTCCGTCTGAAGATTTCTAGAATCTTCATATGAGGCTCACTAAGAAGCAAGAAAAAAATTGCTAGGAACTTGTTATTTTCATAAAATAAAATAAACAAAAAAATTAAAAATAAAATTAATATTAACCGACAATACTTTCTGACTTACTGGATTCCCTTCCACCACGGGAAGCATCTCATAATGACATGTTACATTGTCATGTATTCTCTCTATTCTCAAATTGATGTCGTCATTCACTACAAATATCAACTTTAATCATTTATCTTATTCAAAAATATGATAAATTTTATATATTTTATTATAATGCTTCATCGTCAAAGGTATTTAAATTACAACTTAAATTTTTTTAGTTTTGAATTAATTTTTAAATAATACGAATTGTCAAATTGATATTTATAGTAAACGACGATATTAATTCGAGAACGGAAGGAGTATTACTTGATCTTTAAAGCTATTTAAATTATTATGAAAATGACTGGCTACCATTCTGGGCAAGGCAAGGTGACAAGAAAACTTGTGGGCGCTGTCACATCATTCTTAAAGCATGCATTGCTAGGTGTGCTAGCATTAAAATGCACTGAGAATTTATAACATCAATTTTGACTATTTTATCTTATTAAAAATTAATAAATTCATTTATTTTGTTATAATTTACTTGATCTTTAAAGCTATTTAAATCATAACTAAAAATTTTACATATTTTAACTATTTTTGAATAAGATAAATAATCAGAGATGATGTTAAAAGTGAGATTGTTAGTTTCCAGAGCAGTCATATACGTCTATTTCCAAAACTAAAAGGGCTAAAAATATGTTAGTTTCTAAAACTATCACATGAATTGTTTTTCTCAAAACTCCTAACATACTTTCTAAAATGAATGCTACAATAATTAATAGTTATGCTATAACTTTTACTGTAAAAGAACAATTAATCATTGATATCAATGCAAATGGATGGTACATAATTATTTGGCTCTCAAATAAACCAACGAAGGGGTAATGATGATGTAAAAATACTCAGGTGTTTGACCGATATAAACGCTCAATTTTTTACTTACAAAGTATTATATACACACACAACAGCACTATTCTACACTCGGGTCGGTCTGACGCGCTTCGCCCGCGCCCGA
>BCLH01000515.1:872-73300 GCA_001602315.1 Zoysia pacifica | reverse complement strand
GCGTGACGCCTCCTCCGCCTCCGGCCCACCACCGCTGCCACGCTAATTCGGCGTGTGACGCCTCCATTCTGACACCGTGTGACGCCTCCACTCTGACACCGCCCACCGCCGGCGACCACCTCCACTATCCGATCAAGGAAGAAGTGTACGTTGAGCAACCACCAGGTTTTAAAGATCAAAAGTACCCGAACCATCGGTTGAAGCAAGCACCAAAGACATGGTATGAGTGCTTGAGAGACTTCCACATCAAGAAAGGCTTCAAAATAGGGAAGACTGATTCTACTCTTTTTACAAAGAAAGTTTCTAATGATATCTTTGTATGCCAAATATATGTCAATGACATTATATTTGGTTCTACTAACAAATCTCTTTGTGATGAGTTTAGCAAAGTTATGACCAAACGGTTTGAGATGTCTATGATAGGAGAACTAACATTCTTCCTAGGATTTCAAGTGAAGCAATTAAGAGAATAGACTTTCATTTGCCAAGCAAAGTATACTCAAGACATGATCAAGAAGTTTGACATGGCAAATGTAAAGCCAATGAAGATTCTCATGCCTACTAATGGCCATCTTGATCTTAACAAGTAGGACAAATCTGTCGATCAAAAGATATATCGCTGCATGATTGGATCCCTCCTTTACTTATGTGCATCTAGACCGTATATTATGCTTAATGTGTGTATGTGTGCAAGATTTCAAGCCGATCCAAAAGAATGTCACTTAGTGACCGTGAAAAGAATTTTATGATATTTAGTTCATACACCAAACCTAAAACTATGGTACCCCAAAGGCTCAAAATTCAATCTCATTGGCTATTTCGATGCGGATTATGCCGGATGCAAAGTGGACCGCAAAAGCACATCGAGGACTTGCTAGTTCTTGGGAAGATATCTAGTGTCTTGTTCATCTAAGAAGCAAAATTCCGTTACCCTTTCCACAGCCGAAGCAGAGTATGTCGCAGCCGGTAGTTGTTGTGCTCAACTTCTTTGGATGCGGTAAACTCTAAAGGATTATGGTTACACTTTGAACTGTATTTCACTCCTATGTGACAATGAGAGCGTCATAAAGCTGGCTTACAATCTATGTTTTTTGAAATTTCAAAAGTTTTAAAAAATTTCATTATGGAAAGTGTAATCTTGATTGAATTATTGATTGTTTCTGATCACACTAGGCATAATGATGTTTTTGAAAAATTGTCAAATGGTTCACTTTCTCTCAACATCAAAAATCTGCTCCTTGATTCAAGACTGCGAGGACCGGACAAGTCCGCAGTCCTGGACTAGTCCGCTGGCTATTCTCTCTTTCTTTCTTTTTTCTTTCCTTTTTGGTGTCTTGATGCCAAAGGGTGAGGAATAGAGAAGCTCCTATCTATACTCATATCTATCTATCCATCCTTTATCTATTGTTGGTGTGAACTATTTGGACATGTGTGTTTTTAAAACTTGGTTTGTAATATTTTGTACATCATGACTTTTGCTTTGTGCTTTATCTATCTCATTACATATTGCTATTAGTTACAAGTTGAAATTTGTATAAGCTTCTATCATTATCTTAGTATGTGTTGTTGTGTATGGATTTAGGAGGAGCTTATATGTGCTTTAACTTGTAACCTTTGATTATCTTTGTAGCTTCTTATTGGTTGTCATCAATCACCTAAAAAGGGGGAGATTGAAAGTGCATCTAGAATCCTTTGTGGATTTTAAGATAAATTGTGACAAACAATAGAAGCATTTGATGATATTTTGTGAGTATGTGTGCAGGAACTATGTTCATGGAACTTTATTGACCTCAAAAAGGAAAAGAGAAATGTTGGCTCCTTGGCTTCGGAGTTTCTAGCTTTTGTATTTATTGAGTCATAGGACCACCGTATTAACAAGGGGGGTTCTGCATTTTTTGTTTCAAAAATAGTTAAGTGCTCTAACATTTCCCACTCAACATTAATCTTAATCTTCGTGTCTTGGTTACTGGCTTCGGACTTGTGTCTCGGACTTGTTCGGAAATGGACTTGTCTGCCTAGTGGCTAGACTCCAGAGAGTGAGCACGCAGCTCACCCCGGACTTATCCGGGTGTCCGGACTTGTCCGACACCGAACATTGTCCAGGACTAGTCCGGGCTTAGACTTATCCGTCAAGGCCTGCAGACTTTAGAGAAAGAGCACTCCGTTATTCTTCGGACTTGTCCGAACCTCTTGTTCCCTTCGGCATAGCCGGACTAGTCCGCTCCTTCGGACTAGTCCAGGCCCGGACTTATCCGTCAAGGCTTGCAGACTCTAGAGAAGGAGCACTCCGTTATTTTTTGGACTTGTCCAGTGGGCGGGCGGACTCTAGTATGGTTACACCACAGCTTGACCAGACTTGTCTGCACGACCAGACTAGTCTGCTAGTGGACTTGTCTGTGCCCTCTGCAGACACCAGAGAGATGACCATGTTACCGTTGAGCACGATGTTCGAACTTGTCCGGACCTCCGGACTAGTCCGCTCCTGACATTTTTGAAAGGTCATCCTTGATTGATCTATAAAATCCCCCTACCCCCACATCTTAGGGTTAACAAAAAGCTTGCATATCATTTCAAATCACACCCTGGGACTCTCTGAGATCCACCTCTCCTCCTCCCCTCGTTCTTCATTGAATCCCCTAGGGTTTTGATTGAAAGCGGAGGAGATCATGAGTCTTTTCATCTCTTGATTCGATTTGAGCACTTGATCTTTTCATTGCAGGTCTTGCAGGACTTATTACTCTTGATGATTGTCTCCTAGATGGTTAAGTGTCACCCGAAATTTATGGTGAGATCTAAGAGGTTTGTATCACCCTTCATTGATCTAGTGAAAACTAAGTTGATCTTTATGGTCACTTGGAGAGGTTTAGGGTTGAGTGAAACCCGGTCATTTGTGGACTCCTCAATGGAGATGTAGGATTCTGTGTGGAGCTGAACTTCAGTAAAAAATGATTGTGTCTCTTATATTCTTTTGGTTTTGTATTCGATTTATTTTCGTTGCGATTAGCGGACTTATCTGTAAGGGTCGGACTTGTCTGCCACCGGACAAGTCTGACTGATCGGACTAGTCCGCACTATGTTTTTACCGATCAATTTGTTTTTGAGACTCGAATTTCAAGTCATTGCCTATATTCACCTTCTATAGGCAACTTTCAAAGACTTGTTTGCCCCTCAATCATTTTTTTACTAATTTTTTATTACCCATTTTATTGAATGTTATAAAAATCAATTTTATCTCTTAAATTCGCATTATGGCCTACAAGCTTAAAAGAAAATAAAATGGTTCAGATTAAATTTTAAAATTTGAATTTGAATTTAAATTGTAAGTATAATTTTTTTTCTTGTGAAATTTTAGATACCGCCAAACTAAATAATATCCACAAACCTGAGTAATGATAAAATTTAAGATAAATTGAAAGAAGGGTAGAAAGGTCTTTTTAAGTCTCCAAATGTATAAGAGTGACGAATAAGGAAACAAAGTTAACATTAATAGTTGATAAAGAAATTCAAAATTTGAAGTAGCTGATAAAGAACTATAAGTTTTTTGATCTCTAATATATATATATATATATATATATATATATTGTATAACTGGCTACAGAATTGTGATTCTGTAGCCAGGCCAAAGATTCAAATTTGGTTCAACCCGCTCAACCACCGTCCGGCTCAGCTTTCATAACCGCTCTGCATGATCCCGCGATTTGAGCGCCGCCATCCCCTCTACGCTGTTTCCACCGTGCAGCCGCGCTTTCTCCGCTCGGATCCGCACGCGGTTGACCCCATGTGCCTAGATCCACCGCCGCTGCTCCTGGCTGCCGCTATCTCACCTGGTTCCTCCTCGCTAGATGTTGATGGCTCCCACTGCCTGCTCCTCTCCCCGCTGGCTGCCGTCACCCCTCTGCACTCCGCCTGCCCCAGGAGCTATGTGCACGGCTGCTCCATGCACCCGGCTCCACCGCGACGCACGCCGCACAGCTGCTTCGTAGTCTCGACGTGCGTCGCACGTGTACAACGACCACTCCCCGCACGCCGGCCACCGACCTTGACAGCGTAGTTACCAGGAAGGCCGTGGAGGAGGATCCGGTGGCAGATCTAGCGCTGCAGTGCCTCGTCGCCCTCTCCCTGGCGGGAGAGGAGCTGGCCCCGTTGCCCCATCCCAGTTGTGTCTCCCTCAATCTCCTCGTCTTGCTCCCGTCTGAACAGGTGAGCTGCTGGGCGGAGTCCATCGATTCCGGAGTCGCCGTTGCATCGTGTCCACGTTGCCGGCGCAATCTCAGCCGTGCTGCCGAGCCATCCGCGTCGGGCGCCAGCATCGCCGCCGTGCTACCGCGCACACCCACATCTGCATTGCCGCAGTGCTGCACAAGATCCGTCCTGGATTGGGAATTTTGATTTTTGCATCTCTCTAATCCATCACCGGAGTAAGTATTCTTTACATTTTTTATGCTATCAAATTTCTCGGTTCCATGTTCCTATATTTATCCTGCCTCCCATGCCCTAGACGTTGCGGCAGCATGTTGACGGCGTGTCACCGACGAAGAGAGAGTAGCGGCGGATTCAGGGATTGGGAAGGGAAAAGTAGAGATAATACTGAGGAATAGTTGTTTTGTTACATTTTTGTTGCCCCTAATACTGAGGAACTGTTTATATATGTACCTTGACCAGACCTACTTTTCCCTAACCCATTCCGGCCCAGTAATTCGCACCGAGCCAGCCCTGTTGCGTGCACCCCGCCGAAGCACAGCTGGAGGCGATGGAGTCCTTGTAGCGTGGTCCGTGCTCACATTCCCCTCCTCTTCAGAAGCTGCTTGTCCCCAAGCAGGCGCCATCAGAAATCGGTTCTTCAAAGCTTCCTCGTCCTCCCACGTCGCCAGCTCCAGGTCCAAGCCGGACCAGGCCACTTTGACTTGAGCAATGGCAGACCCGCTACGCGTGATGACCCGCCGAGCAAGGACCTGCACAGGGATTTGTAGAGCAGTACTCTGTTCGGGTAAATTTGGAATCACCTGATCAGTGCGGGCAATGTGCGCCTTGAGCTGGGACACATGAAAAATTGGATGAATGTTGCTGGATGGTGGCAGCTCCAACTTGTAAGTAACCTGCCCAATCTTGGCCAAGATTTTGTAGGGTCCAGAATACTTGAAACTCAACTTGGGATTAGCACGAGTGGCCACGGAAGTCTGCACATATGGCTGTAATTTCAGGTATACCATGTCTCCCACCTGTAATGAGCGCTCCGATCTTCGCTTGTCAGCCTGGGTTTTCATGCGCTGCTGGGCACGCAGTAAGTGCTGCTGGATAAGCTTAGTCATGATCTCTCTGTCTTTCAACCACGCAGCGAGGTCTGGGTCTGGGGCGGCGGAAGTGTCACAAATGCCAAAATGGCGAGGAGACCGGCCATAAACTACCAGAAAAGGCGAATGTCCCAGAGAAGATTGCAGACTGGTGTTGTACCAGAACTCTGGAAGTGGAAGCCAATCCTTCCATTGCCGGGGACAAGCATTGACAAAACACCGAAGAAATGTCTCCAAACACTGGTTGATACGCTTTGTTTGGCCATCCGTCTGTGGATGATAAGCGGAGCTCATGCGAAGAGATGTACCCACCAATAGGAACAGCTGTTGCCAAAATGTACTAGTGAAGATCCGATCCCGATCCGATACAATTGCTTGGGGCATTCCATGGAGACGATACACATTGTCCAAGAACACCCTGGCGACCCGAGCTGCTGTAAATGGATGCTTCAAAGGCATGAAGTGAGCAAACTTTGAAAATTTGTCAACCACCACGAAAATACAGTTGTAAGAGCCAGAAGATGGCAGCCCTTCCACAAAGTCTATAGATACCACCTGCCAAGTGTGCTGAGGAATTGCCAAAGGTTGAAGCAACCCGGGATAGCGAGACCGGTCTGGTTTGGCCTTTTGACAGACTTCACAAGACTTAACATAAGCATGCACTGAAGATTTCAAAGATGGCCATGTGAACAGCTGCTTGATGCGCCGGTATGTAACCGGAATACCAGAATGTCCCCCAATGGCACTGTCGTGCATGGCTGCGATAATTTCTGTTGCAAGACAGTGTTGTTGCCAATCTATATCTTCCCTTTGAAGCGAAGGATTCCATCTTTGAATGTAAACTGATGATTAGGATCCTCAGAGATAGCTAATTTAGCAATCCAATGTTGAGCTTGATCATCTTTAGCATACCCATCATGAACTTCCTGTAACCATAACGGAGTACTCTGCGAAACCGCCATACTATGCAATGAACCTTGCCATTTTCTAGATAAGGCATCCGCAGGGCTGTTCTCACTGCCTTTTTTGTAAACGATCTTATAAGCCAACCCAGCTAACTTGGCATACAATTTCTGCTGCCACAAGGTGTTAAGACGCTGCTCATTCAGTTGTGCAAGACTTTTGTGGTCAGTAAATATTGTGAACTCAGCCAGTTGGAGGTAGGGCTTCCAATGAGCAACTGCCATGATAATTGCTAGATATTCCTTCTCATAAGTCGATAGTCCCTGATTCTTGGGTCTAAGCCTTGCTCAAAAATGCTAAGGGGTGACCTTGCTGAGTTAGAACAGCTCCCACACCTGTAGCCGAAGCATCAGTGTATATTTCAAATCTCTTAGAAAAATCAGGGACAGCCAGAACGGGTGCTGAAATCAGAGCTTGTTTGAGAGTGTTAAAGGCTTGGGTATGGTCTTCTGTCCAGACAAACAGACTGTGTTTCTTCAACAGATCTGTAGGGCATCTGCTGATAACGCCATAGTGTTCTACGAAACGACGGTAGTAACCCGCTAATCCCAAGAAGCTTCTCAATGACTTAACATCCTGGGGTACAGGCCAGCTCTGAATAGCTGCTATTTTCGCCGGATCTGTAGCTATGCCATCGGCACTCAACACATGACCGAGATAAGAAATCTTCTGTTGAGCAAAAGTACACTTCTTAAGATTCACTTGCCAATGATCTTTCCGAAGAAGCTGCAACACTGTGCGTAAATGTTCGAAATGATTATACCATGAAGCACTGTAAATTAAGATGTCATCAAAAAAATACAAGAGCAAACTTCCGAAGAACCGGTTCCAATGTAGCATTCATGGCTGAAAGGAATGTTGCTGGGGCGCCGGTCAAGCCAAATGCCATCACCCGAAACTCAAAAAGACCTTGGTGTGTTTGAAATGCTGTCTTGGGTTCCTCCCCGGGCTGCAATAGTATCTGATGATAACCGGATTTGAGATCCAATTTACTGAACCAAGTTGCATGGGATAATTCATCCATGAGTTCCTCAAACAATGGCACAGGATATTTGCGTTTAACAGTCATTGCATTGAGGTAGCGGTAATCGACACAGAAGCGCCAGGTTTGATCTTTGTTCTTAACCAAGAGTATGGGGGAACAAAAGGCACTACTGCTCTTCTGAATGATCCCTTGATCCAACATTTCCAGCACTTAATTTTCAATTTTGTCCTTAAGATGAGGGGGGTAGCGATAGGGACGAACATTGACTGGCTTAGAGCCGGGTATAATAGGTATGGTATGGTCACCTGTCCTGGCTAGAGGTAACCCAACTGGAACCGCAAAGACATCCTTGAAGTCAGCCAATATAGCAGCAACATCAACAGGCAGTTTTCCGACCACTTCCCGTTCTGACAAAGTGTCTTCAACAAGCAACAACTGAATCACTGCAGATTTTGGAAGAGAAGCATTATGACCAATTAACAAAACTTGACGCCCAGCATAAGGAATGGACAACCACTTATTAGCCCAATCCACACGCATAGGGCTATACTGTTCAAGCCAGTCAAGACCCACCGCCATGTCATAACAAGGCAACTGTAACACTTTGATGTCAGAACAGAACTGAACCCCTTGAACTGACCACAACACTTGATGAAACTCAGTACTGCAGTGAAGAATCTGGCCATTGGCAACTCGAACTGTCACGGCCGAAGACAATGGTTTGGCCCCTTGCAACTGAGCAGCTATCGCTGTTGACAGAAAGGTGTGTGAACTTCCGGAATCAACCAGAATCAAAACTGAATGTCCCTGAATGGAGCCGACAAGCTGCAGTGACTTAGCCGTATCATGACCTTGAAAAGCATCTTGTGACAGAGCCATGAAAACCTGCGGAGGTGTTGTCTCTGTAGTTTTCTCTTCACCGGCACTAGACTCATTGCTCGAAAGCAAATCCCATACCTCCTGCATGGCCTGCAACTGAATGGTTGCCGCACAACGATGACCCGGACGCCATTTTTCTACACAACAATCACAAAGTCCGTGAGCACGGCGATACGCCTTCAGAGACGTAAGCTTGTCATCAGCAGAGCGTGAATTTTGGCCTGGATCCGCCTGAGGGTGTACCGCAGCCACAGCTTTGTCCAGCTTCAGAGGTAGAGGCAGTGGCAGAGCTGATCTTGTGACCGTCCTGTGGGGAGATAGGTCAATTCGGCGAACTTCCTTGCGCTTGTTGCAATCCAGCGCCTCTTCCTACACAAGAGCCAACGCACAAGCAGCGTCCAAGTTCGACGGACGTTGAACCATATCAATAGACTTGATCTCAGAACGAAGGCCATCAATAAAGCGCATAGTGTAATAGAGCGGGTCTGCATTAGCTTCATAGGCCGAGAGCTGGTCTACTAAGGTAGAAAATTGTTCCACATACTCCATTACTAATCCTACTTGGTTGATGTGAAACAACTGTCGAATTAAGGACTCGTGCTGTTCACGCCCAAAACGGTCATATATCAGATGGCAAAAACCAACCCAATCCAGATTGTGTAAGCGTTTGGAGATAGACTGCAGCCAGCGCGCAGCCGCTCCTTCACAATGCATCGATGCCACTTTGATCCACAGAGATGGATCGACATCATACATGTCGAAATAGCTCTCACAACGTGAACGCCATAAGCGTGGGTGGTCACCATTGAAAGTGGGGAAAGTAATTTTAGGTAATTGACTATAGTGAACACGAGGTGACCCTGATGAGGTACTGTGATGGTTCTGTGACTGTGGCTCGAGATGAACTATAAAAACGTTAGGTGATAGGTTGATATGCGTACCCTTGACCGGGTCAAGGGCACAGGTAAACACGGTACCCGCACCCTGTTCCCGGTAGTTGATGTCGACGCGGTGCCCATTAGGGCCGTCGGCCTTGACTCCGGCAGATGTGCGCGCGGACGCCGACCCAAGGGTACCGAGGATGGACTTGCTGTCGCCGATGTCCTGCGCCGTAGGTTGCTACGGTCGAACAGGCTTGAGAGACTCGATCGACTAATGAATGGCGTCGACTAAAGCTTCAATCGACGGTCACCACGCATCGAAAGCCGCAGTGGCCGATTTGAGCGCCGCGACATGGGTGAGGGCGGACGCCTCCACCGCATCGATGCGAACCGTTGTTGCTGCTTGTGCTCACTCGATCGCTGCCATGGAAGAAGCCATCGCACGGCGCCCACCGCCGACAACTCCTGCGATGTTGCCGAGGTAGATGACTCCAGCACCGAGATCTTCAACTCCCACTTAGAGTCAATGTCGTCAAGCTTCTTCGTGATGGTCTTGAGGACGATCTGCAGTTGGGGATCCATCACACCGTCGCGTTTAGCCCGTCAGGTGAAGTGGGGCGACGATGCCAGGGCCGAGGATCGAAGCGACTGATATCAGAATGTTGACGGCGTGTCGCCGACGAAGAGAGAGTAGTGGCGGATTCAGGGATTGGGAAGGGAAAATTAAAGATAATAGTTGTTTTGTTACATTTTTGTTGCCTCTAATACAAGAAAGGAACTGTTTATATATGTACCTCGACCAGACCTACTTTTTCGTAACCCATTCCGGCCCAGTAATTCGCACCGAGCTGGCCCTGTTGCGCGCACGCCGCCGAAGCACAGCTAGAGGCGATGGAGTCCTTGTAGTGTGGTCCGTGCTCACACAGCACCAAACTAGGTCGTCACTAATCCATCGCCACAGCAGATCTGCGAGGTGCTGATCTCCGTATTCTGTGTTTAGATTAGTGTTTGATCAATGGGTGCTTTCGAATTATACAGGCTGTAATTCCTGATAGCAACCTTTATCGTACAAATAATGTGCTTCTGCTTTGGTTGCTTGTCTCGTTGGATCTATACAAAGAGAGTAAGGGGAGGCGTGGCAACGCCATCATCCCGGCGTCCTGGATTGGGATTGCATTTTAATCCCCTGTTCAATATTCTTGCGCTGTATTTTAATTAACGTGGCAAATCATGCTTTAATTTCTTGAGTTCTTATTACTCAATGATAGGCGTGTTCATGCTTGTGACAGATCGGGATTGCACCTGGACTGTTGATACGGTCTCAGTGCTGCTCTATCTCGTGGTGTTTTTGTTACGAGTGATCAGCTCGATGCTGAATTTTAGGATTCTGGAGAGTAATTTATGCGGAAAGGAAGGGATTGGATTCTAGCTTCAGGTTCAACACCTCTGAGCTCATGTTCTCGCTTTGGAGCAACGATTACTCTAGGGACAACTGTGTAAACTGTTTATGCAATGATAACTCAGATATTGGTGGATCTCTATTCAGCAGAAAATCTGAAATAGTAAACTTTTTATTCATGTGACTTGAATTACTGTCTTTCCTGCTGGTACTTTGTTCCTGAAATTTATATGCTACGCTTTTCACATTAGACAGTGGGTGAGTACAATCACCTCCTCGCAAACCAGCTTGAAGAGGTGCACTTCAGTTACGCTCTAAGATTGTCTGCTGCTGTTCATTATATTTTCTTGGTCAGTTGAAAACATAGCTTCTACTCGATGCATTCGCCTTCCACTATTCCTATAAAATTTCTACTACAGTGGGTGAGTACAATTACTCTAGGGACAACTGTGTAAACTGTTTATGCAATGATAACTCAGATATTGGTGGATCTCTATTCAGCAGAAAATCTGAAATAGTAAACTTTTTATTCATGTGACTTGAATTACTGTCTTTCCTGCTGGTACTTTGTTCCTGAAATTTATATGCTACGCTTTTCACATTAGACAGTGGGTGAGTACAATCACCTCCTCGCAAACCAGCTTGAAGAGGTGCACTTCAGTTACGCTCTAAGATTGTCTGCTGCTGTTCATTATATTTTCTTGGTCAGTTGAAAACATAGCTTCTACTCGATGCATTCGCCTTCCACTATTCCTATAAAATTTCTACTACAGTGTTATGAAGTCCAGTTATCTGAAACCACGAGAGAAGGAAAGCAACTCGTTTCTGAATCTGTTATTAAAGCTGTAAATGATAAGGTGAGAGAGATGCACTTAAGCTTCAAAATCTAGTTGTGGATAAAAAGAAAGTTGCTCATGCGAGCATTTTATCTTATATATGTTTGTTGCATAGAGCCAGTTGTGCACATGTTTTTGTAACTTTAATCTTTCTACATATGCCTCGTAGATGAATGAGAAACTCACTAGGAACCAAGATGTATGGCGCATGACACAGACGGAGCATAGGTGATTCATTTTCTTCTTTTCTTTCTCCAAATTGGTTTACTATTTTCTTAGTTGCAATATGAATCTGATGGCTGTGCCGCGCCCCCCCCCCCCCCCAAAAAAAAAATCATTTCAAACCAACTACTATTGAATCAGAAATAAGTAGAGTTATGTGTATACTCAAATTATTTATTGATAAAGTACTAGATTGATGTTTCAAGGGACGATGAGGCAAAAACCAGTATCTGCAGAAGCATCTGGCTTGGCTTTGCAACTATCAACAGATTATTATGATGATCTCAATTATTCCATTGTCATAAAATTCTTATTTGATCAATAGTGTGCAGAACATTCAGAGTATTAGGCTGTTTGGGACTCAGAATGCACATAATTCATGACATTATGATAGTGCTTGTACTGAAAATGCCACAAAAAAAAGTCTTACATAATAGTCAATGGTCTTTTAATCATCTAGTTCACACATCAATAAGCAATAAGGTCTCATATGAATTCAGGAAATAGAAGGGTCTGATATTGGTTGGCGCTGATGTTTCTGGCCTAGTGTAGATTATCCTGATGTCATCCTTGTCATATAGGTTATCCTTCTGTTTTGGCAATGAAGAATTCAGGAAACCCTTTTTGCTTAAAGAAATTTTTAATATTAAAGAACAAATCATGTTGAACAGTAGTTTTCGTCTGAGCTATCATACTCTTTTTTTTGGTCATTTACCTGGAAACATTTCTAACCAGCCCTTTTTTATTCAAGCTTTGAAAGGGGTGACTCAACTGAATTTGAATTCGGCATTGGCCAAGCAATCAAATGTAATCACATCAACAATTGTTTGCGTTGGTCACTCGATATTTCATTTGTGATATAGTTCTGTGTCTGGCTTTCTGTACTTCATTCAGGATGGGATCAGGGACATTTGGGAATGTGCGTTGGTGAGAAACAGAAACCAAAGATCCTTGCAAAGCTTGGCTATGGTCCTCAAGGATCACTTGATCCCGCCAACTATTCTTGGTATGATACTTTGTGCTACTCATCTTGAGTACATGGTTTTTTAGGTCATTTTTAACAGATTTGAGATAGCGTAATCACATTAACAATTTGTTCTTTAATTTTTTACCATTACAGTTTATTGCAATTCTTTGATCGCTGTCAGTTTTCTGCATGCAGATGGTGCAACTCTCATCTTTAATACTGAGCTTGTTGTCAATGGTGAGACAGCCAGCAAACCAGAAGCAGATGATGCTGACTATGAGCTTCAGATGACCGAGACAAAAGAATAATCTTCGGTTGATACTGGGATTCTTGTTTTTTTGTGTCAACTCGAATCTGTATAGCAATTTTACTGGGCATCTTTTGGATTCCCCGTAGAGAACATTCATAATCACGTTTTGTGATGCTTTGTTATTGCACCCGTTGTGTATTGTTCCGCAAAATTGTAGCTCAAAAAGGGTCTTCCTTTTGATTTCTCTGAGTGTGTAGCTCTTAAACAGGGCCCTATTTTTATTCTTCAAGTGGGTAGCTCAGTTAAAAAGGTGAAGGTGAACATGTTCAAATGATCAATGAAATTTTTTCCTTAATTTATAATAAAGGCATCGATCGCTGTTCAACAAGGATGAACCAAATATATATTGCGTTGGCTAGTAAGTGCTTCACACAAATGATAAATAATTTTTATTAAACCAGTCATGCTATGTAATCAGTTGCAGGACAGCGTATGTGAATTACAACTGAACCTCTTCTGAACTTCAGCTATGCTACAGAATTGTCCAATAAGAAAATTGGTTTCAAAGTGTCTTATTAAACCAAGAAAAATTATGTAAGAGTGTGCTGCTTAGTATTCGTTAAGGGAGAATGCAGTATAAGTATAGGAATCAGTTGTTAAGTGCATAGAAATCTCGACGGATGATCTAATTTTCTGGCTGGTGGAACAGCGGGACTGGCAGAGATGGAGCCAAGCGATGGTTGATTGGGGAACCGCGATGAGTTGGGAGCACCGGTGGCGGCGGAGTTTTTTTTAATTTAATCTTTTTTTAATTAATATTTAAAAAAACCGCAGCGAACTAAATTTTCAGAATCTAAACTGGTTTAGTCGCGCCAATCATAGTGGCGCGACTTTTGAAGGAGCCGCGCCACATGGACGGCGCGACTTGGGCCACGTTAGTAGCGGAATCCCGCGGAACGCTACGCGAGTCGCGCCGATCGGACTGGCGCGAGTTTGGCTCGACTCACGTGGATAACTGTCGGCTGCAAGCTCCGCGGCCTCTTCCTCCTCCTTTCTTTTTCCCCACGTGCGCGCGTCCGACGCCGGCTTCTCTCTCCTCGCCGCAACTTAGGCTCAAAAATCCGGCGAGTATCGGCCGTCCCCCTTCCTCAAACTTGGAGAATTTGATCCTTGAAGGTAGCTCTGCTATTCCATCCGAGTAGATTTGTTTTCTATGCATATTTTGTTAGATTTTGGGGTAGGTAGGGTTTAGTGAAATGTGAAGATTTTTAGTTGATAATTTGCACGAATGTGGTTGTTTGAGGCACGTTATATCGATAGATTATCATATTGCACCACGATATTAATATGTATGATAGTGTGCATTTGTAATTTTTCAATGTTTATTAATTTTTATTTATTTTTTGTTTTGTGATAGATAATTTTTGAAATCTAGAGTTGTATTTGTTGAATGGATTGTATAGTTCCTTTGTTCCATCATTGCATTTTGAATGAAAATGGTGAAGTGGTTAAGAGGTGCGAAGAAGTGATTTCATTTGAAAAACCACCTTCTTTTTGTGAAGTTGAGGCAAGTGTGAAATCAATAATTTATTGGAGTGGATAGTGGTCTTAAGTTTCGTGGTCGGTTTGATGCGAGAAGTGGCGGTAGAGCACATTACATTTTATTGAAATTAGCTTTGGAAGATGATTGGAACCTTTATAAGGACTGTTTGAAAGATGCTCAAGTGAAATGTGCTGAGGTTATAGTTGATATAGTTGAAGAGAAAGAAGTTGGTTATATTCCATTAGCATGTGAAGATGTGTGTCTGGAGGAGGAGCCAATTGAGGTATTGACTGCAGCGGAACCTTGTTTGGAGCAGAATGAGGAGAACCCATCAATGTCACTGGTGTATGATTGAACGGTTGTTAACAATGATTTCAATGAGGATATTTTTGAGGTAGAGAAAAGAGAACTCCAAGAAGAAATATATTCGGAAGGGTTGGAGGAGTCATCGTCGGATAGTGAAGGGGGTGATTTTCATGACAACGAAGTAGGTTCTGAAGATGAGGATGTTAGTGATCTTGATGGAGCGCCACCTGTTAAACATGAGAGCATAGGTAGTGATGTTGAAATAAATTGAAGTAGAATATATAGTGAAGATGAGTTGCGCGCATTGGAAGATATGAATGTAAGGTTACCTAAGGGCCCAATGCATGCCGACCTTAGTAGACGGAGGATGCTATAACGGACAATGGCTTTAGGTTACGGGATCAACCTAGTGATACTCAGAACCCTTTCATCAATAAGGTTATGACTTTTGAGACTCTCAAAGATCTCAAATATTTATTCGAGGACTATGCAGTGCAGCACCATAGACCTTACTATGTGTGTAACTCGAAAAAAAAAGAGAGGTACACAATCAAGTGTCAGCATGCAACTTGTACTTGGAGTGTTTGAGCCCGTATACGAAAGAAGCATAGTGAACGTTGAAAAGTGACCAATGTGAGACAACCTCACACATATGGTATAGCCCATATTAAACAAGTGCATTCACAAGGCACGGCAAGATACCTTGGACTTTGCATTGCTCCAATGTTATGGGCTGACTACAACATCACTGTTGCATCTCTTATTGAGGCTATACATGGTTTCACCGGTTACCGTGTGAAGTATACCGTGTGAAGTATGGCAAGGTATTATTGAGTCTTATAATACTGTACTTAAAATTCTGAGTGCAATTGCTTATTATAATTCTGGAACAAAATATTTCATAGATACCCAAGGAATGCTAGGTGCCGATGGTGAGGGAATGATGAAACCTGTGCTCCGCCGTGTGTTTTGGTGCTTTTCTCAGTGTTTTGAGGCTTTTAGTAATTGTCGGCCAGTGATTAGTGTGGATGCCACTTTTTTGACGGGTAAATACAAGGGGACATTAATGGTAGCAGTTGGCATTGATGTCAAAGATCAACTGATTCCTTTAGCATTTGCCATCACGGAGAGTGAGAACAACTCGAGTTGGTCATGGTTTGTTAAACACACATGATTCCATGTCATAAGGTCAAATAGGTAGATATGCATGATTTGAGATAGGCATAAAGGTCTGCTTAATGCAGCCTCAGAAGAACTCCATGGATACTCTGCACTGGTTCATAGGTGGTGCATGCGACACTTTGTTGCGAAGATCTAGAAAAGTCAAAAAAGCAAGAAGGTTATCAAATCTCTCAAGAGAGTTTGCACGTCTATGGAGGAGAGACAATTTGACAAACGGTTAGAAGAGTGCCACAATCTTTTAAATGACAGGAAAAACATAAATGGGCTCTAGCTTATGATGATGGAGGATCTATGGCTCAATGACAACGAATGTGTCGGAAGTGTTCAACAATGTTCTAAAAGGGATCCGAGGATTGCCAGTTTCTGCTATTATAGAATTCACTTTCCAGAAGTGCAATTTTTATTTTGTGAACTGGTGGTTGAAGGCACGACGGGGCATTGAAGCTGGAGATAATTGGGGAGCCCCCATAGTTAAACACTTAGATACTCAAGGGCTTATCTCAACTAACCAAGAAGCTCGTCTTTTCAACCCAAGGCAATTCATGTACAAAGTTAGATCTGTTTCTCACACAAACATTGGTGGTGAAAGATCCAAAGGTCGTGTATTTAGGGTGGAGATAGGAGACAATGTTACATGCACATGTAAGACACCTCAATTGTTCTATCTCCCATGCTCAGATGTTATCACAGCATGTCGAGGTTGAGGTGTGGACAGTGAATGTAGTACATATTTGAGTCCATTGTACTCGAAGCATGCTTTAAAACATGGGAATCCCCCTTTGAACCATGTCTTGATAAGACTAGATGGCCGGAGTACACTGGTCTTGACTACATTCCAGATGCTTTCTTATGTAAGAACAAAAAGGGTAGACAAAAGAAAAAGCGACTACGAAATTAAATGGATGATATGGAAAAAGGTTATGGCCTTGATGCTTACGGTTACGGCGATTTTAACGAGGACCCTGTACAGTAATGTTGTTCTATATGCCATAAAGAGGGCCATCGAATGGAGAGGCATAAGTTAGGTCCTAAGAACAAACCGAAACGTCGTAGTAAAAGCCGACGGAATACAACAGTGGGGAGT
This sequence comes from Zoysia pacifica, assembly GCA_001602315.1. NCBI lineage: Eukaryota > Viridiplantae > Streptophyta > Magnoliopsida > Poales > Poaceae > Zoysia > Zoysia pacifica. Next base: position 56,512 of record BCLH01000515.1, on the reverse strand, counting down.
AATTCTTCACCGGTATAAAAATGCATTGCATGGTTTTATGTTTCTCTTCATGTATTATTTTTTGTTCGTATTAACTAACTATTTCGTATTGCAGGCACATGGCACCCCACCCGGTCTTCCCGCTCCTTGACATGAACTACGACAAGACACATCGAGCCCACCTCCTGGTGAATGAACGACGTGTAAGTGTATTTTCAAATCTCATCACTCTTTTTTACTTCATAAACATGGTGACCATTGCTCACATTTGATTTGCTTTAAAATTGCAGTTTCTACAACCGCTTCGTGCCTGCACCCACAATCCGCTAGCATGGGACGAAAGGTATGCGCCGTTCATACGACGAGCTGGTTTTCTACCACTCGCTCGTATCGTCAATGCGGGGTTACTGATGATGGACGTCTCTGCACTGACTGCACTAGTAGATCGATGGCTCCCGGAGACCCATACCTTCCACTTTCCATGTGGGGAGCTCACCATCACTTTGATGGATGTTGCTATGATACTTGAGCTACCCTTTGACGAAGCAGCAATGTGTGGTTGGGTGCAACCGCAGGGGTGGCGTGATCTAGTGGAGGATCTTATTGGAATGAGGACCCCCGATGCAGTCCAAGATGCAAGAGACCACAAGACATCCGGAGTCAGTTCCCATTAGTTCCCCTTGGCGCTCCCTGGAATCGATGAGCAAGTGGCGCGACTGGGCCGGCCAAAAATTCCTCGGAACTCACTAGAATCGGCGAGCCCGTGGCGTGACTGGCCTGGCCAAAAAATCCCCAGAACTCACTGGAACCGGCGAGCCCGTGGCGCGACTAGTCGAGCCAGACAGCTTGGCACGACTAGCCCGAGTAATCGCGCCAGGCAAGGTGGCGCGTGTATTCTGGGCCAAAAAATGCAGGCCCTCTCTGGAATCGTCAGGCCCGTGGCGCGACTAGTTAAATATTGTGTCCATATCTTGGTTTTTTTTTCAACATTGAAACATTATAATCATACACATAGGATTACATACTACAACGGAAGTGTCATACACATAAGATTACATACGACAGGACACAGCCAAGGTACAGTCATACGCAATGGAATTATAAACTAAGATAGCGATGACATAGAACAGTCATACACATAGGATTACATCCCACAATAATGATGGTGCGACTAAAACTGAAAAAACAATCCACATGCATAGTACATGCCCTGCGCATAGTTTGTTGGCGGTGGCACTAGTGGATTCACAGGTCCAGACTTGTGATGGGGGCACTTGCAAAACGGATCATCGCACATCGTAGGATCATCATCAACGATGCTTATAATGTGGTAGGGATCACCAACACATCTTTGCAAGTCACGTAACTTCTCGTACAAATGCTTAATCCATTTTTCAAGGAACTTGATGTATGCTTCGGTCACAGGAACAGGAGCTAGGTCAATCCAGCAACTCCAGCAACAGTTTTCTTCATCGTAGTACCACTAAATAATGAACTGAATATTATGAACTACCCATAACATAAGCAATGACAATGAAACAAAATATGTAACGGCATACAAACCTCTCCCTTAGGGCACCAAAAGAAGCGACGACCAGATCCATCACCTTCCACCTTCATTTGTACAACGCATTTTAGCCCATGTGTGCACTAAGGCCATTCTTCCTTACGACTGTCATATGGACGTAGTGGATTTTCCATACCAAAATCTCTCCATGTTTGAATCGGAAACTCAGGAATATATTGGTCGTACCAAGATGGACCAGAACTCTCATCGTATCTCACAGGTGGTGGCTTAACAACGGTTCTCCTCCCATGACCACTACTACCTGTGGTTGCTTATTGTTGAATCTGGGTGGAGTGTAGAATGGGTGGGTTTTATAGCCGTCATGGTCTGTAGTTAGAACTGCATTGATTCGCGAAGGACGTGTAGTCACATCAAATAAAGTGATGCAGAAAATTTCACTGTTTACACAGCGAATCTGCACTGTTTATGCATGCGTGCATTTGTACGCGGACTTTTCATGCACGTCTATTAGTTTACAATATTCATAAACGACAAAGGAAGATACATGGCAATACATAGCATACATATACTGCGGAATACATGATAGCATTGATAAACTATGTTTCCTTCTAATCAGCGCCAGAATACTATCTTCTTATACGGGCACATCAACGTCTACCTAGTTCAACATGTCCCATCTTGAGTCATATCTCTCTTTCAGGTAGTTGTAGTTGGGTATCAAATAGCGTGCGTTGCATCCTCTCATACTCTTCCATACGTGTATTGTAGTCAGCATCACTTTCAATTTTAGTGATACATAGAACATTGTTTGGCGCAAGAGTGTTGTCTAACCATTTTTGAAAGTCACATGGCTTGTATATACAAAATACAAACAGTTCAACTTTAGTAATATAATAAAGTATAATCATATGAATGCATAAATGTAAGTAGTTGAATGAGCTACTATCGTTACCTGACAATAATGTTCTAATTTTGGACAATGAAAATACCTACGACCATGGTATATGGAAAGTTTAGCTCTCTCTCCACATTCACAGAATAGACGATCTTCCCATGGTGGGATTTCTAGCCTCAGATTTGTGTTGGATGCCATTCTGATCTGTGATATGAGAATCGTTCACTCGAACTCCGTTTTATAAGCACAAAAGCAAGGGTCCATGGATAAAGTCCATGTCTGCGGGATTCTGCACCTCGCATGGGATGCTCCAACTTTAGCAGAAGAGTAGTATTGATGCTCTGTGACACTAACGTCTCTGTTACAAGTTGCATTGATTCCATTCGCATTAGATTCCTGAGCTGCTGCAGAGATCAGTATGAAAGGTCACATTGATAGATACGACATGTCACATCAACATAGGTACGTGATTACAAGCGTAACATAGTGTACGTTACATGGTAATAGCACAACATCAAATCAGTAACATTATTCATATGCTACCAGTACTACATCATCAAAACAAGACATAGAAAAAACCACAATAATAAGTACTACATGTCCATCATGCCAACAACAACAATAAAAATAAGATCATAGAGCATTGTTAACATTAATTAAAACAAAGGAAGGATAATTAGTTATTTTTATCGTCACGTGGGTTTATTATACTTTTGCCTTTGTCAAGGTGGGCCACTATTTCTTTTATCACATCCGCATCAAATTGCAACTTTTTGTTTCTCTCCTCTTCTTCCTGTCTTCTCTTTTCCTGCTCTCTTGCCTCTTCTTCTTCCTCTAGCCTTCTCTTTTTGCTCTCCTCCAACCTAGCAAAATACGATTCTCAGGAATGTGGGTCCTTCAGTCTTGGCTCATAGTAAGCTTTTTCTCTATCCCTTTAAGCTTCTAGCTCCTTTTGATGATAGTCCTCTTGGTACACTAGATTAGCTAGCTTCTCCACTATTTCTTTACACCATGATAAACACTCTAAAACCATAGCAAATGTTGTATGCCATGGCGGGGACAAATGATTCCATGCCTCCATAGGAGGATACTTCTCTTGATTCTCTCTCCAATACTTCAATGCAATCTCATAGACATCATGCTTATCCTTCTTTTTATCAAGTCCAAACTCTCTCTTGATTGTTTCAATGATCTATCTTGGGGGACATGTCAAATGTTCATACCGGATCTCTTTTCTTCTGCTTCTCAAAACCTCCCTTTGTTTAGGATTATACAATTTCAACTGCGCGTAAAATTCGTCCTGATCCCTCGATTCCTCCCAATTGCACCTCTGAGTATGCTGCATAATAAAGTACAAGTTGTATTTGACATCCTACTAAAGTGAAAATGAGCATGAAAAATGCAAGCAAATATCACAAAATCAGTATATTACCTATACATCATCATCACCTACTGTGTTGCCACAGTACCATCCATATGCCAGCTCCGACGGAACCACTCCTTGGAAGTCACACAAAACCTAGGCATCTCATTGCATAGCAAGTGTAAATTGTTACTCAAATCTGGCCAATCTTCATGTTCTGGATAGTGAGATTTTAGACCATATATCCACTCCTAGAAGTCACGCATTCGCCCACAATCCTACATGATGACATGGTACTTGTTAATATTAAGCAATGTCACGAATTACCACAAAAATTACTTCACATCTAACTTTACTAACAATGAACTTCTTAGGACAACAAAAAAATGGAGTGTTTGTTAAACCAGCAGACGGCCTTTCTAGCTCGGCCCAACGACCACAATTGCACAACGGCGGATTGCGAATACGTCTTCTTGATGCTTCCGCCCTCTCCTCATCCGTCATAGGAGGAGGATTTGTTGGTGGAGGTAACCATAGCTCAAAAGCTTCGTAACGGATCGTCTCGTATGGGTCATGTGGAAATAGTAGAATTCTCTCATCTACCATATCTGGACCATCAATTCATTGGAAGAATTTGCAACTACTCCAATGACCCTGTAAAATCAATGTTAATCATATGTATTTCTTTATTATTTAATGTAATCCTTCGGTAATGAATACAATAATCTTACATAGCCTTTGTTAAGGTATGTATAATATGCACGTGCTGCCGTTGTTAGATGTCTAGACTGAATCACCTCGGCAATAGAATTACATTCATACCTCGGAACAGGAAGCGGTGGAGGCACTTCACCATCCGTCGACATCGGTGACTTGTAATCTTTCTTTGGCTTCTTCGAATACAAATGACCCCACTTACTCTAAACAAATGATTCAAAATGAAATATCTTAATACCAATGATACCCAAAAAAGTTTTACTTGTAACAAAAATTACGTATATTCCACTAAACCCTAACCTAAACCCTAACTACTGCAAACCCAAACAAAACATTCGTGAAAAATAAATCTACACGGTGGAAATAAAAGAGGTACCTTCATTTGACTTTTTCTCGAAGTTTGAGGAAGAGAGAGGTTCGATCCAGGCCGCATTTTAGAGGTGAAGTCGCGAAGATGAAGAGAGAAAGAGGAGTGCGCGTGTGCGTGAGAAAGAAGAAAGTGAGGAGGAAGAAGCCGCGGGGCTCGTGGCTGGCAGTTATCCACGCGAGTCACGCCAAACAGAAGGGCGCGACTCCAGTCGCGCCAGTCCGATCGGCGCGACTCGCGTGGCGTTTAGCGGGGATTCTGCGGCTGACATGGCCTGAGTTGCGCCGGTCCACGTGACGCGGCTCCTTCAAAAGTCACGCCACTACGATTGGCGCGACTAAAACGATGTAAATTCTAAAAATTTAATTCGTGGCGGTTTTTTTTAAAATATTAATTAAAAAAGAATTAAATAATAAAAAAAACTCATGGCGGCGCAAGTCTTGCGCGGATTGGGTCCAGTACCCTTTCTTTTCTGGATTCTGTTTCGTTCTGGCGGAAGTGACGTTGGAGTTTGTTTTACGTGCGGTCCTTTTCTCCCTGTTAAATATGGTTCGGTGGCACCTGGTCAACGGAAACCGACCTGGCTACAAAATATAGTAAATTTAAGCGTTAGAATCCCACAAAAACACTCATGTATGGTACATACAGTCCTTACGAAATCACAAAATTATGCGCTGCCATCGGAATCCAATACTCCGTACAACTTAATCTAGGTAGTCCAGCGTAGGATGTTGGCGAGCACTCTTAACTGCTAGTTCTTCCAGAAGCTTGCCATAACGGCAGTGCGGCAGTCCTTGTTGATGGGGACGTAACGGCGGGTTCCCACCAGAAGACGTTGGTCCACGTCGAGACGAAGCTCATATGCATCATCACTGATCTCACCTCTCCCAGTCCCTCTCAACGCGACAACCCGCGTGCCCGCCAAGCACCTGCGCCCGCAGCTCGCGGCGCAATAGAAAGCGGTGGTATAAATAACACCCCCATCCCGGCTCGAGTCTCACCATTCAACACAAACGAACACCAATCGAGTCTCGAATCAGAACCAGTGTGAAGTGTCAACCAAGCTAGTAGAGAGCAAGCGGTCAAGTGCTGAGAAGATTTCTTTCTCGCCCTTACAGATCAGTAGAGCAGACTTGAGTCGCCGGAGATCGAGTGACCATGGGTGGTCTGGCTTGGCTGGCAGCCGCGGCCGTCGCGGCGCTGCTGGCGTCGTGGGCGTTCAGCGCGCTGGTTTACCTGGTGTGGCGCCCTCACGTTATCACCAAGAGGCTCCGAGCGCAGGGCGTGAGCGGGCCGGGGTACAGGTTCTTCGTTGGGAACCTCAGCGATATCAAGCGGCTCCGCGCCGAAGCAGCCGGCACCGCGCTGGAAGTCGGCAAACACGACTTCATGCCCATGGTTCAGCCGCACTTCCGCAAGTGGATCCAACTCTATGGTAACGTGCCTCTTGCTAAGATACAAGGTCCCATTGATCGCTTTGTTTGTAGTGGCGCTCTGCTCTTTTTTCTTTCTTTCCTTTTTTTTTTTTTTTGCAATGGGCTCAATGCTTTTGCTTCTGTACTGTGTGCAGGGCGGACGTTCGTGTATTGGACCGGGGCGAGGCCGAACGTGTGCGTCGCCGACGCGAACGTGGTGAAGCAGCTGCTCGCCGACCGCACGGGGCTGTACCCAAAGAACCTGATGAACCCGCACATCGCCCGCCTCCTCGGCAAAGGCCTCGTCCTCACCGACGGCGACGAGTGGAAGCGCCACCGCAAGGTCGTGCACCCGGCCTTCAACACGGACAAGATCAAGGTACGTCCACTCGCGAGCGTGTTGCTACTTGTGTTCGTTGATATAGTGGTCACATCGTTGCTAGTTGCTACTTATGAACTATCAAATTAAAGACATCTAATTGTGGAAACGTTGGTGGTGTACATGGCAGATGATGACCTTCACTATGTCTGACTGCGCTCGGTCCATGATGTCCGAGTGGGAGGCGCAGCTGAAAAAGGGCGGCGAAGTGGAGGTCGACCTGGGTGCCCGCTTCGAGGAGCTCACCGCCGACGTGATCTCCCACACCGCATTCGGGAGCAGCTACGTAGAGGGGAAAAAGGTTTTCTTGGCGCAGAGTGAGCGGCAATTCCTCGCATTCTCCACCATCTTCGATGTCCAGATCCCTGGGTTCAGGTACCTTCCAACCGAGAAGAACCTCAAGGCATGGACGCTCGACAGGAAGGTTAGGGGCATGCTCATGAATATCATCAAGACCCGGCTCGCCAACAAGGACGCCAACGGGTACGGAAACGATCTGCTGGGCCTGATGCAGGAGGCATGCGCCCCGGAAAACGGTGAGAGCCCGGTCCTGAGCATGGACGAGATCATCGACGAGTGCAAGACCTTCTTCTTCGCGGGGCACGACACTACCTCGCACCTGCTCACGTGGGCCTCGTTCCTGCTGAGCACGCACCCGTAGTGGCAGGAGAAGCTCTGAGACCCACCGGCGACATGCTCAACAAGCTCAGGCTAGTCAACATGCTCCTCCTCGAGACGCTGCGACTCTACGCCCCCGTGTCTCAGATAACCAGGAAGTCAAGCTCGGACCTCGACCTCGGCAGCTTCCGGGTGCACGATACTGACGATTCCGATCGCGACCATCCACCGCGACAAGGAGGTCTGGGGTGAAGATGCCGGCGAGTTCAGGCCGGAAAGGTTCGAGAACGGGGTGACGAAAGCGCCCAAGCACCCAAATGCGCTGCTTTCCTTCTCGAGTGGCCCAAGGTTCGGTTAGAGCTTCGCGATGGTTGAGGCCAAGGCGGTGGTCGCCATGATGCTACAGAGGTTCACGCTGGAGCTTTCCCCCAAGTACGTGCACGCACCCATGGACGTGTTCACGCTGCGGCCCAGGCATGGACTTCCCATGGTCCTCAGGACTCCGTGAAGGTCGACAGAGGCTATGCGCGCCCTGTCAACTGTACCATATATACTATACTAGACTGCATTGGCTAGTGGCCTAGGGTCATGACCTGTTGTGTATGTGGTAGATTGATTTGCTTGGTATTTGCATCATGCTGTGTAATTCCATCTCTATAAGCATTTCCATTGTTCATCAAAGTTCCTCGCATGCTTCAGTAATTCCGGAATAATTAAGTACTATTTCTATTTTCTTGTTTTATCAGAGTTTCATACATTTTGGTTCCCATAAAGTTCATGTGTAAAGAAAAGCTAGAAGCAAAACATCTGAATTTGTGCGGCAGGCAAGCAGAGGAATTTCAAATCGCAGACTCATTACAGAATGAGAGTCACTAGCGTACGTGCCCGCACGGTGCTCAAGCTTTAGACCGTGTTTGTGGAGCTTTCTCCCCCTTCCCCGTTTTCAAAGTGTTAAAACTTCAGCCCACAGGCTAGCTAGGTCAAACAAAGGTGAAATTACTTTGGATGGATTGAGTTACTTTGGATGGATTGAAACAGGTTAAAGTTTAAATCGGGTTGGGTTGGGGCGGCTTAACATGCATATTGGTTTGGAATTGGGTGGAAATCCATAGGTGCTGACGGATTGAACCCACGGTGTGTGCGTGGATTTGGTCGTCGGTTCATCCTGAACAGATGCCACTGCTGATGAGCCCCCGAAATCACGTTCGCTGCTCAACGCTACCGTCAAAAACACAGGTGCTGTTGGTGCAGTCTAAGCTGTGTAGCAAGCTCCCGGGAGCACTCGTCAATGATGTCGTTGAAGAGGATCTTAAGCACCAAGGAGAGTGAATTGCCAATGGTGGCCAACCGACTTCATAGTGTTAAACAGAATGCGTATCTGATGCTTCCCTGAACAATATCCGAAACTTTCAGTTTCTATAGTATATCTTGAAAAACAACAAGTTGTTGTTCTGTTATAACAAACTCTTGTATACTAGATGTCATTCACTAAGTATAAATATAGCAAGAGCTCGTGAGGCTCATTACTCCGGCCAAATATTCTTTCATGGTACCAAGAGCCAAGATCAAAACAATTCTTCCGCAATCATGTCGGCATTATTCTTAAATGCATCTAGCACCTACACCCCATCCTTCAGCAAATTCATCAGCATAAAGCTTACCAAGGAAAATTTTCCTGTATGGAAGGCTCAGCTCATGTTGTATCTACGCAGTCAACAACTGGTGGGATACATCAACGGATCCAACGTCGAGCCGCCCAAGATGATCATTCAAGGGACCGGCGCTGCAGCAATAGGGTCTCCAAATCCTGCGTACCAAACTTGGTATCTGCAGGATCAAGCGGTGCTTGCAGCATTGCTTTCTTCAATGACAGGAGGTTTCTCCCACGTCACCACCCATACAAAGTCAGCAGACGTGTGAAAGACGCTTGAAAATGAGTTTGGAAGCCAATCGCAAGAAAAAGCCATGCAAATGCGCATTCAGTTAGCCAGTCTTAAGAAGAAGAACATGTCCATGGCTGACTACTACAGAAAGGTGAAGTCCATAACAGATACTTTGGCTCTCATTGGCGAGCCTTTCAAGGAGCAGGAGATCATTGCATATCTGCTCACAGACCTTGGATCAGAATATGATTCTCTGGTCATTTCCATCACAACACGCACAACACCGGTGTCTCTGAGCGAAGTGTATGCTCATCATCTGAATTTTGAAGTCCGTCTGGAACGCAACAATGATGCACTTCAGATCAACACAAATTTCTCTGCCCAGCAAGCAAACCGTGCTCCAGTAGCAGGGCGCGGTCAGGGCAACGGCGGTCGTGGACGTTCTTCAGGCAGGCGCAACAGTCAAAACTTCTCGAGCAGTACAAAAATTACCTATCAGGTATGCGGAAAAATTGGTCATGGTGCACTTCGTTGCTGGTACAGGTTCGACCAAGGTTATCAAGAAGAAGATCAGTGCACTGGAAACACTGCTGCCAGTGGCTACTATGTTGACACAAATTGGTATGTTGACAATGGTGCTCTCTTACTGGTCAATCTGTTATTACTGGTTCTATTAGAGATTTAATCCTCAAAAATGTCCTTTACGTTCCTAAACTACCACAAAGACCTTTCAGTTCATAAACTTCCCCTTGATAACCAGTGGAATTCTTTCCTAACTCTTTTTTTTTTTATAAAGGATTTGGAAACGAGGGAAACACTTCTTGAAGGACCATGTGTTGGTGGCCTTTATCCTTTGAGCGCTGCACGAAGGCCACATTCTCGCTCCTCCTTGTCTGCAGTCAAACTTACAGCAGCACAAGCTGTGTATGTGGTAGATTGATTTGCTTGGTATTTGCATCCTGCTGTGTAATTCTATCTCTATAAGCATCTCCATTGTTCATTAAAGTTCCTCGCATGCTTCAGTAATTCCTTAATAATCATGTATTATTTCTATTTTCTTGTTTTATCAGAGTTTCATACATTTTGGTTCCCATAAAGTTCATGTGTAAAGAAAAGCTAGAAGCAAAACATCTGAAGTCCGTCTGGAAACATCTGAACTACCACAAAGACCCTTCAGTTCATAAACTTTCCCTTGATAATCATGACCTTTCAGTTCATAAACTTTCCCTTGATAATCATGTTTCCGTGAAATTCTTTCCTAACTCTTTTTTTTTTTATAAAGGATCTGGAAACGAGAGAAACACTTCTTGAAGGACCACGTGTTGGTGGCCTTTATCCTATGAGCGTGTAAGGTCCCACAATTTTAGAAACACTGGAATCAAGTTAAGTTGGACAAAATTGGAAACATGGAACCTGAGCTCAAAATGGAAACAAATAAATGCAAGTTAAATTTCAAAATTTGAGTTTAAATTTAAATTTAGAAAAAATAAATGTTTAAAACTTTTCAACGAAATTTTTTTTGAAATAAATTTTAAGTTGAAATGCTTTACTTAATATGTGAATTTAGAAAATTTTTATAAAAGTTTTGTTTAAAGATTTAAAAGGCCAAATAAAGGTTTATTCCTAAATGGTTGACTTTCTTCCTGAATTTATAAAACTTTATTTATTTCGAATTTGAACATGGCCCCAAAAGAAAAGTTATTCATTTTAAAGATATGAACATGTCTGCAAAATGTCATCATATTTTGAGCTCGGGAAATATCATTTCCTAATTTTGGAAAGCAAGCAAGGAAAGAGAACTGAAAATCAGGAAAAAGGAAAAAACGGCCGGGCCCCACTGGTCAGTGTCACCACCGCTTTTCTTCTTCCCTGGCTAGCCAGCGCAGCACGGAAGAGTTCATGCGGCACGGCACGCAGCTGCCTGCTAGCCTGCCTGGCTGCTGCTTGCCGTCATATGCTGCTCGCGAGAGGATAAGAACGACTCTGCTGTTCGGTTCATTCTCCCTCATTTTCGTTCTCTCTGTCTCGTTCATCCTCCGCCTTCGCCGTCCGCCACTGCCGCCCCAAGATCCGGCCGCCACTGTGAAACGCCGCCTCCAGACCTTGGTTGCGTTCGAATTAGGGCCACAGTAAGCAAGTTGGTTGTGATTGATCCTCCACCGCCAAGAGTTCCCTGAGCTTGTCCGAAATCATTGGATTTGAAGCTTTTTCCCCAAAGCTTGTTTTCAGGACCGCCGCCGCCTCTTCACCGATTTCACAGGCTGCCGTGAGCTTTTCCCCGGTTGAGCAGGATGCCGCCTCTCTATCTCACTGGACTACCCTGTGATCTCATCATTTTCACGTATTTGTTGCCAGGTTGCCGGTATTTTCTGGATTTGTAGTCGCCGCTTGACACAACCGAAGCACCTCGCTGTTGACGACCATCTCCCGGCCATTTTCCGCACCAGAAGCCTCCATGCCGGCCTTCTTTGGAGCTCAGTGAAGCTGTATTCTCATGTTTTCCGGAGTTTTATCATCTGGTTAGAGAGAACGCCGCCGCCGGACCCGTCTCGGCCGCCACCGCTCGCTGCCAACCTGTTCCGGTGAGAACCTCGCCTCGCCGACCCTTCCAGTAGTGAGGAGCATTTTGGTATAGGTCTCAGCAAGTTTCGGTCACCGGAACACCATTCCGACGTGGTACGCTGCCCCTCCGGCGAGCCGGCCACCATGGCCGTCGAGGAGCTCGGCTCCACGAGATCCTAAGTGGCCAGAACCATGGTTCACGTGTCCTACCTATTTGGGTCAGGGGATTCCGGCCCACGTTTTGGCCAGACCCAATCCGGCTGAAAAAAATTAGTTTAATCTTTACTTCGAATTATTTATTATTTAGAAATCAGTTTAATTTTGTAAAATTTGTATAAAATTAATTTTAGATAAGAAAATTATGAGATAAATTTTGTTAAGTTTCTCTCAAGAGCAATATTCTGGCGCTAACTACTTTTTAATTTATGCATTAAAATAATTTAATTAATTAAGATTATGTAATAAACAAGAAATGCATTATTATTTTTTATCAGCATATAAATATATTATAAAATTTAATTTTCTGTTCATTTATTTAATTTTTACTGGTTTGGCAAAATATTATAATTTATTTCGGTAAATATAATTTTATAATGATTTATTCCTTGTACCTAATATTTAAATCATTATAAATCTATTTGTTTTCAATAAATTCTGTAAAATTTTAGAAAATTTAAAAATAATTTCGTTATATTATGAAATCTTTGAAATTAGTTTTATGTCTTCAAGAATCACATTAAATGGGTTTATAATCATATTTAATTACTTTGCTTTCCAAATTCATGTATTGTTACTAAAAAGTTTTATTTATAAAAATATAAAAGTGTATTATTCTCATTGTATGCATATCATTTCATATAGGATCTAGAAAATTAAAGAGGAGATCGGGGAGTATCATCAGAAGGTTCAAGAAGCCCCGGTCGACGCTGATTTTGTAGCGGAGAATTCTAACTTTGAGCAAAGCTCAGGCAAGCCTCGGTGCATTATCCTGTTTTCAAATTATTAACTTCATCACTTTAGATGGTTAGTTGTAATGTGTATTAGGTGATAGGAATTGATTGAAACCGTAGTTACATTTATAGAATCCTACCTTAGGTTAATATATTTGGTACAGGTACATCGATGTAGAGCTAAGCTAATAGTTTTTTTAACGGTAGAAGTCGAGTGGATAAGTCTTCACTTGCGAGCTATAAGTTGGTACAGAAAGGTTTATTTGTCATCTGGAATAAACTGGAGACCGGGCAAGGAAGTAGGTTGTAACACGGTATGTGTCTATTGCGGATGCATGGCCAATGTGTTGTAGCTCTGTCTGTGTCGATTAAGGACCGTTCGTTGTTAGCTCTGTCGAGCAAGTTTGAATAGTACTGATTATATACTAGATCTATGGGCTCTAAGAAACTGATGTAGCCCAATGTGAATAGTGACTTGACTTAACCGAATCTCTCTTCTAAAGATAATAAAAGAGAGAGCTTTGAGGCTAATCATGGATAGACCCGATATGGTTATCGCATAGAGGACCACTGCTCGGGAGAGATGAGCATTGGACCGACGCTATGTATCATTGGGCGTGAAAGTTTACCATGTACGGCTTCGAAGATGCGTATACATGTCGTGTAATCAGGTTTCTACAGCTAGATATAAATCAATTCGTATCGCTGCCCCTCACAGTAATGAGTATCACTTGTCTCGCTGTGTCACATTGTAGTAGTAAATAAAAGAATGGAAGGTGAAGGTAAATATGAGCTTGTTTGAAATGTTTATTAGAATTTGCTTGACAACCATGATAATGGTAGTTGATAGTGTAAACTAAATTTATATTATGATACTTAATTAACTGTTAAAACTTGAAAATAACGACTCACATCTAGTGCTGCTTTTGTAAATAGCCAACCTTAGTGAGTCAACCTTCTCATTTTTATGAGTCGGCTGTAGATAGTCATTTTTGTCGGATAAGTCTTGCTGAGCATTAGATGCTCAGAGCTTTATGGTTATTGTTTTCTGTTGTAGATGCTCTCTCTTTTCCTTCTTCGTTTCAGTCAGAGGGAGCAACCTCTGAGGGTGGCTTCATTTGCTGGGAGCCTTGCTCGTCGCTTTAAGTGAGTTGTTGCTAAGTAGGTACACCATACGGGCTCGATGTATCTTTCTGCTTAGTATCTAGGACGGTCTTGTGTAATAGGTTTGTAGCTTTCGCATTTTAAACTCGTGGTTTGTAATATACTTTATCGTGCTTGAGCTATATTGTAGTCTTCGCTTCGTCGAGTGACATCTGATATAATCTTGAGGTCAATGGTTCGTATCTTTCGAGGTACGGGCTGTCACAGAGTGCTGCACGATGGCCACATTCTGACTCCTCCTTGTCTGCAGTCAAACTTACAGCAGCATAATGGCACTGACACTCTGGTCATCCTGCCCATCCAGTAGTTAAAAGTGTCCTTAAGACTTATGGTTTTGTTTTACATCCAATAAAGATGAGTCTATGTGTGATACTTGTCAGCAGGCTAAGGTTCATTAGTTTCCTTTTGAGTCTTCAACTAGAAAGTCCACTCATCCTTTAGAACTTGTCCACTCTGATGTTTGGGGTCCTGCAATAAAATCTGTTGGTGGTTATCAATATTATATCAGTTTCAATATTATTTCAGTCGTTACACATGGAATTTTCTTATGAAACACGTCAGATGCTAAAACAATATTTCTTCAGTTTCAAAGAAATGTTGAATGCTTACTTAATGCCAACATTCAGTCTGTCCAAACTGATTGGGGAGGAGAGTATCAAAAACTCAGTCAATTCTTTGACAGTGTAGGAATTACTCATAGAGTTTCTTGCCCACACACTCACCAACAAAATGGATTGGCTGAATGAAAACACAGCCATATTGTTGAAACTGGGCTAGCCCTCCTTGCTCAATCATCCTTACCAGTCAGGTTTTGGGATGAAGCCTTCTTAACTGTTTGCTATCTTATTAATAGATTGCCTACCCGAGTGATTGAGAATCAAACTCCTATCTACCTTTTTCTGAAAATTAAGCCTGACTATACCTTTCTCAGAACCTTTGGGCGCAAATGTTGTCCTAATCTCAGACCTTACAACACTAAAAAGTTGTCTTTTCAATCTTTGCCTTGTGTTTTTCTAGGATATAGCCACATTCACAAAGGTTACAAGTGTCTGCATCGGCCTACTGGATGCATATACATATGAGATGTCACTTTTGATGAAAATGTTTTTCCTTTTGCCTTTGATAATATAAGCCCAAACACTGAACGCCCAGCCACATCCCAACATGATCCTGTTCTTTTACCCAGCTCTGTTATCTCTACAGAACCACTAGTTTCTGATTTCCAAAATGAGTCTTGTGCTTTACCTCATGTTACTAATGATTATGATGCTGTCAGTTAGCATTCTTTTGCAGGAATACATGATCAAGGGGGAGTAGAACATGTCTTAGAAGAATCAGCACCATTTCCAGAACCTACAGAACCTGCTCCTGCTGGTGAGGTTGCTGCACAAATAGCACCTGATCCTCCTGTAACAAGCTCAAGACCAACCACAAGACTTCAAAATAACATTGTCTGTCCTAAGAAGTACACTGATGGTACAGTTGTGTATCAGAAAGGTTTTCTAGGAATCAAAGAGAGTTCTAAAGAACCTGAAAATTATAGGCAAGCTCTAAGTGATCCAAAATGAAAGCAAGCCATGGACAGTGAGTACAGTGCACTTATGAAGAATCAAACCTGGAAGCTTGTTCCTCCAGAAAATGGACAGAACATAATTGATTGTAAATGGCTTTACAAGACCAAAAGAAAAGCATATGGAAGTATCGAAAGATATAAAGCTAGATTGGTAGCCAAAGGATTTTCTCAAAGGTATGGTATTGACTATTGGTAGAACTAGAGTTTCTACAGAATTGGCTACGGAGGTTGTAAGGGTGGAAGAGACGGCGCCGTGGTGAACACGCCGCCCTAGGGTTTACTGGGGGGGGGGGGGCTGTGCTTCTGTTGAAGCTAGCAACCAAAGTGTTGCTTTTGCTTGATTTCTTCAATAAGGTTTACAACTTATTTATAGCCTCACTGGCTAACTATGATCCTATATTAAAGGTTTTGATCCTATACACTCAAACTTCTAAATTACAGGACCTCCACAAATTAGAGATCCTATATAAATAGAAAGATTATCCTAAATGAGAGAAAATAGAGAAAGAATAATAGGGGCTGATCATAGCCCCTAGGTGGGACCGGCTAGGCCGGCTGCAGCCCCTGCGCGCCGGTTGGCTCCTGCGCGCCGGTTGGCTGGTGCGCCCCTTGGCCACTGGTTGGCTAGCACCTGCTGTAGTAGACGCCGGTGATAACAATTATGGTGATATTTTTAGCCCAGTAGTCAAACCTGCAACCATCAGACTTATTTTGTCATTAGCTGTTTCTTGTGGTTGGAAACTAAGACAGATTGATGTACAAAATGCTTTCCTGCATGGTGATTTGAAGGAAACAATATTCATGTGTCAGTCACCTGGATATGAAGATACTAAACAGTCAGCATTATATGGATTGAAACAAGCACCTCTTACTGAGAAGCTGCTATCACCGGGATTTGTATCTTCAAAGGCAGACAACTCTCTTTTCATTTTCAAGAAAGGAACTACTGTGATATATCTTCTAGTCTATGTAGATGACATAATCATTGCCACTCCAGATAGCAGTATTACTGACAAATTGATCAAGAAGTTGCACACTGATTTTGCTATCAAGGATTTAGGAAAGTTGAATTACTTTCTGGGAATAGAAGTTTATGAAACTAAAGATGATTTGCTTTTGACACAAAAGAAATATATATCTGATCTTCTTCAAAAGGCAAATATGTCAAATTGCAAGGGAGCTGTAACTCCTATTTCTAGTACAGAGAAACTATCAAGAGAGCAGGGTGTGCCTCTTAGTGAAAATGACAATTTTCAGTATAGAAGTACAGTTGGAGGTTTACAGTGCTTAACACTAATCAGACCTGATATAGCTTATGCAGTAAACAGAGTGTGTCAATTCTTGCATCAACCAACTGATGTTCACTGGAGTGTTGTTAAACATATTTTGAGGTATTTAAAAGCTACAGCACATACAGGCCTGAAAATTCTGAGATCAACTAATACTCTGCTAAGTGCTTTTTCAGATGCCAAATGGGCTGGTTGTCCAGATGATAGAAGGTCAACAAGTGGGTTTGCAATCTACCTTGGACCAAATTTAGTGTTTTGGAGCTCACGAAAACAACATACTGTCTTAGATCAAGCACCGAAGCAGAATATAAAGCAATAGCAAATGCAACAGCTGAGGTAATATGGTTTCAGTCTCTTCTTGCATATGGTGTGATAATTTGGAAGCAACCTAAATAACAGCTAATCTTGTTTTTCATGCCCGGATAAAGCATATAGAAGTTGATTTTCATTTTGTCAGGGAGAGAGTTGCTTGTCGACAACTAGAAGTCAGATTCATTTCATCAGCTGACCAAATTGCAGATGTATTTACCCAAGCTTTGCCTCAGCGAAATGATGAAGGTTATGCTACAATCTTAACCTTCAAAGTGGCTAAGATTGAGGGAGAGTGTTAAACAGAATGCGTATCTGATGCTTCCCTGAACAATATCCGAAACTTTCAGTTTCTATAGTATATCTGAAAAACAACAAGTTCTTGTTCTGTTGTAACAAACTCTTGTATACTAGATGTAATTCACTAAGTACAAATATAGCAAGAGCTCGTGAGGCTCATACTCCAGCCAAATATTCTTTCAATCGAAACCCAGAAACTGCAAGGACCCTTCATAACAGTGATGTGCTAAGTTTCTTTAGAAATTCGACGAGACCTGCAAAGGTGAGGTATGGCCGTGGAGCAGACAAGGCATGCTGCAATGGACTAGCAAAGCAATAACTCGTCGTCCTTGTCTTGCGATGGGTATCAAGGCCGTGGCCGCGGCCGCGGTCGCTATCGCTAAGATCGTTGTCTCAATCGGGCTACTTTTTCTCTTACCATGGGAAGCTAGTTCGATGCCCCTATATGATATTCGACGTAATGCCGCCAAGAACCTTAGATTGGCTATGCAGGCGGTCACTAACAGGTATTTGTTAGTGCATCTAGGCACCTTGTGGGTTTTGGTGATAAATGACAACGTAATTAAAGAGTTAACGTGTTTTATTGAGTTTTATGAAGAATTGCAGGTAATAAAAAAGAGAGAAAAAATGAGACGTGCCTAAAGCGGAGCCTATTGAAGATTCTTATAGTTTTTATTTTATCTTTGAGTTTACGCATGTCGTACTATCAAGAGGGACAGGAAATGAAGTGGAAGAACCGAAGCAAATGCTCAACATCTCCAAAAAACATCATTTCCAGAACACCCTTGGCCGGAGTGTCCGGCCTCAGGCCGGAGACTCTGGCCCATTTTATTCGAGTCCAAAGGACCCCTTGTCAGAGTGTCCGGCCTATGGCTAGAGACTCTGAGCCTTTTTCTTGGATTCCAGTTCACTCCTCACCGGAGTGTCTGACCCTGGACCAGAGACTCCGGGTATTTTTCACTGAGTCCAGTACACCCCTTGCCGGAGTGTTCGGCCCCCGGCCGAAGATTCCAACGTTTGAATTCTGCCTCCTTGATACCTGTCAGAGTGTCCGGCCTGGAGCCGGAGGCTTTGGTGCCGAAGTGTCTGGCCCTTGACCGGAGACTCCGGTGGTTCTGACACCCCAACGACTCTTCCCCCCAACGGACAGAACAATCTCTAAGCCTCATTTTTGACCTGAACACACTTGAGCGCATTCTCACACTCTCTCACACTCTTGCTAAGGCTTCTTTGCTTAGATTTGAGCAAGAGAAGTGAGAGGGCAATCTTTCAAAGGCTTTGGGAGCATCTCTTTGATTCCAACGAGCATTTGCGGAGGTGGAAACTTGATTCGCGTTTGTTACTCTTGGAGCTTCAAGCTCCTAGACGACTAGGCATGCTCGAGAGCTCCCAAGTCATGTGGTGACGCCCCGAAAAGTTTGTATTGCCCTCTCGAAAGGGATTTGATAGTGAATCACTCATCTCAACCTTAGTGGTCGTTTTGAGAGAGAAAAAGGTTGAGTGCAACCCGGTTCTTTGTGAACCTCTCAACGGAGACGTAGGATACTTAGTGGATCAGAACTCCGAGATAAATCTTTGTGTCTTCGTGTGCTTATTGTTTTCTACTGGTTTGAGATATATTTTCCGCTTTATTTACATTTCAGCATCAATCTATTAGAGTAGCTTGTTCCAGCTTCATTTGCTTGTTCCTGCTTGCTCTAATACTTCCGTGTTATCTTTTGGTTGAAGTAAATTTGCTAGATCTAGCTTTAAATTCTTGCATTTGAAGTTCTCAGTGGTTGTCGGAGTGTCCGGTCAATAGCCAGAGTCTTTGACGCCATATTGTCCAGCCAGTGGCCAGAGCGTCGAGGGGACTGATAGTTTGTTTAAGTCTTGATTTACGAAAATTTTTAGGTTGGCCTATTCACCCTCTTTAGGCCACTTTCAATTGGTATCAGAGCCAAACTCTCCAAATCGAGCTTAACCGCTTGGCGAGACGATGAAGGGTCTAAAGGAATCTAGTCAAGCGAGCAAAGAATCAAGCGAAAAAGTTGAACATTCGTCTTCGAGCGAGAATGAAAGAGAATCCTTCTCATTCCTCAAGAGGAAGACCAAAGAAGAGAAGAAGAAAAAGAAGAAGGGACTTAAAAAGGACTATTTAAAACTCCTTTCCATTATTCTCGTCATAATTCTAACACTAACTTATTGTCGTTACCCATTGGTAAACCACTTCAATTTGATGGGGTGAATTATACCAAGTGGAGGCACAACATGAAGTATCATTTATTTTCGCTCCATCCGAGCATATGGGCTATTGTTTGTACAGGTGTTGACTATCCAAATAGTGATGATGATGAAGAACTCACTCCGGACAAGAACAAGATCTCCACCGAAATGCTAAAGCGGTGACGGTTCTTCTCTCATCGCTCAACCAAGAGAAATTCAGCAAGGTTGATGGGTTGAACTCGACAAAGGACATTTGGGATACACTTTGAGTTGCTCATGAAGGCACCAAGACAATTAGGATTGCCAAGATTGAGATGATTGAGGGAGAATTGGGTAGATTTGTGATGGAAGACAATGAATCCCCTCAAGAGATGTACAACCGGCTCAAAATTCTCGTCAACAAGATTAGAGCCTATGAAAGCAAAAATTGGAATGATCATGAGGTTGTCAAGAAGATGATTAGGGCTTACACTGTTAGGAACACAACCTTGTGTACACTAATTCGTGAGAGCCCTAACTACAATAAGATGACTCCCGATGAAGTGCTTGGAAAGATTATTAACCATGAGATGATGGAGAAGGAAGCCCAATATGTAAAAAACTTGTCAAAGGGTACCTCAAGCTCAAAGAATCAAGACATAGCACTCAAGGTAAGCAAGAAGATCAAAGGCAAGAAGATAGTTGAAGAGAGCTCAAGTGATGAAGATGAAAGTTCCGACCTTGATGATGAAGACATGGCTCTCTTTGTCAAGAGATTCAAGAAGTTCAAGAGGAAGGAGCGGAATTACCGTAATGACAAGGGAAAAGATAAGCCCAAGTCAAGAGAAAAAAGAGCTTGCTAAAATTGTGGGAAGTATGGGCACTTTATTGCAAATTGCCCACATGAGAATAAAGAAGAAGATAATGGCAAGAAGAAAAAGGAGAAGTACTTCAACAAAGACAAGAAATTTTTAAATAAGAAGTACACCAGTGAAGCCCATCTAGGAATGGAATGGGACTCAAATGAGGAGAGTTCTAATTCAGATGATGAAAGCGTTGCTACATTTACCATCAAAGAATCTTCATCAAGCAAATCTGTCTTCACCAACCTCAACAAGAGCAAGAGCACTACTGACACATGCTTGATGGCAAAGAAGGCCAAGCATAAGATAAAAACCAAATCCAACCTCCGTCATAAGTATGTTAGTAGTGATGAGAAAATTGAAAATGATAGTGAAGATGAGGCATTGCTCAAAGGCTTAAGTAAAAGTGCCATAACTAAAATTAAAACACTTATGGATAAAATAGTTGAGATGGATGAGATTTTTGAGAATAAAAAGACTTGCTCATTCTTGAAAAGAAGAGAAACCTTGAACTTGAGAATCTCTTAATTATAGAAAGGAAGAAAAATGAAGAGTTAGGCCAACGACTTGCTTCATGAAAGGAGACTTGTACATGTACATGTCTTAGGAGTTCAAGTGGTGCTCCTTAAGGACACTATGTTGCCTTGAAAAAGGCTCATAAAGACCTTGAAATGAAATTTAATACTCTACGGTCTAACTCCAAACCTAAACATGCACCTAGCTCAACTAAAGCTTTTACAAGTAAACATTGTGCTAGATGTAAGAATATTGATCTCAAAGCTTGTGCTACTAATGTCAAATTGATTCATGACTACCATGAAGGGACAAGTTCACCAAAAGAAGCAAGAACTTGACGGTAAAAAGGTTGAATATGCAAGAAGTGCATATTTGAACGCAAGGCACCCTCATGTGAAGGATGGTATTAGCTATGTTCATGGTGAAAAGCAAAATGCAAGAGAATTCAAGAATGGCCAAGAATTTCCAAAATTCACAAAAGAGGGAGCCTACCAAAAAAAGCAAACCAAGAGCAAAGTCACTAATGATCTTTCAAAGTCTCATGATTATCATACTAATGCTTCTCATAATATGCCCATGCTATTTCAAACCTTTGATTCATCATATGTACTTATGAAGAACAAGCATGGTAGAATTATTGCGAAGTATGTTAGGCCACGCAATAAGAACTCAAAAGCTTGTGTGTGGGTGCCCAAGACTTTTGTGGCTAATGTGAAAGGACCCAACAAATTTGGGTACCTAAAAACAAGGCTTAACTTGTTTTATTGGTATACTTGTCCAGTGGATCAAGTTAGGTGCTAGATATTGGATGCACCAATCATAAGACCGAAGAGAAAAGGATGTTCACCTCTTATCAAGAGAATGAGGATTCAATGGAGAGCATCACTTTTGGTGACACGGCTAAAGAAGTGTGCGTGGTTATAGTAAAATTGCTACCACAACTGAGCATTCAATTTCTAATGTTTTGCATGTTGATTTTTTGGACTACAATTTGTTCGTTTCACAACTTTGTGAGATGGGCTATAATTGTTTGTTCACTAATGAGGGTTTGATGGTCTTTAGAAGGAGGGATGACTCAATTGCCTTTAAAGGTATGTTAAAGGGAAAGCTATATCTCGTTGACTTTTCAATGGATAAGGCTCAACTTGACACATGTTTAATTGCAAAGTCCAACATGGGTTGGTTGTGGCATCGTTGGCTAGCCCATGTTGGAATGAAGAATCTTAATAAGCTCCTAAAAGGTGGTCACATTATAGGACTAACCAATGTTGTGTTTGAGAAAGATAAGCCTTGTGGAGCACATCAAGCCGAAAAACAAGTTGGAGCGCCACACCCTGCCAAGAATATCATGTCAACAACAAGGCCATTGGAATTGCTTCATATGGATCTCTTTGGTCCAATTGCCTACATAGCATTGACGGTAACAAATATGGTCTTCTAATTATTGATGATTATTCTCGTTTTACTTGGGTGTTTTTTTGCATGACAAGAGTAAAACTCAAAGAGAACTCAAGAAGTTCTTGAGAAGAGCTCAAAATGAATTCGTCTTGAGAGTCAAGAAGATAAGAAGTGACAATGGAAGCAAATTCAAGAACACTCAAGTGGAGGAGTATCTTGATGAATAAGGCATCAAGCATGAGTTTTCGGCACCTTACTCCCCTTAACAAAATGAAGTTGCCAAAAGAAAGAACCGCACACTCATAGAGATGGCAAAAACAATGCTTGATGAATACAAAACCTCCGATCGCTTTTGGGCCAAAGCGGTTAACATGGCATGTCATGCAACCAACCGTCTATCTTCATCGTATCTTGAAGAAGACCCCCTACGAGCTTCTCACTGGTAACAATCCTAATGTCTCTTACTTTCATGTTTTTGGAAGCAAGTGCTATATTCTCAACAAGAAACACATATCATACAAGTTTGCTCCAAAAGCGGACGTAGGTTTCTTGCTTGGTTATGACTCAAACTCTCGTGCCTATCGTGTCTTTAACAAAAACTCCGGTTTAGTTGAAGTCACGTGTGATGCGGTGTTTGATGACACTAATGGCTCTCAAGTAGAGCAAGTTAATCTTGATGTTTTAGATGATAAAGAAGCTCCGTGTGATGCATTGAGACGGATGGCAATTAGTGATGTGCGTCCATGTGATTCACAAGATGTGAAAGGTGATCCATCCTTCAATGTAGCATCACCTCCAACACAAGATGAAGCTCAAGAAGAAGATGAGGGCAATGATCAAGGGGGAGATGATGAAGAAGTGCAAGATGAACCAAGACCTCAAGTGCCATACCCAAGAGTCCATCAAAGCGTTCAAAGAGAGCACCCCGGTGACAACATACTTGGTGATATTGAAAAAGGGGTAACCACAAGATCACGAGTCGCTACCTTTTGTGAACATTACTCTTTGTTTTCTCCTTGGAACCATTTAGGGTAGAAGATGCACTTCGTGATCTGGATTGGGTAATGGCCATGGAAGAAGAATTGAACAACTTCAAGCAGAATGAAGTCTGATCCTTGGTGGAGCGTCCAAGTCAAAATGTTGTGGGCACTAAATGGGTGTTCCGCAACAAACAAGATGAGCATGGAGTCGTGACAAGGAACAAGACAAGGCTCATGGTAAAAGGTTATTCACAAGTTGAAGGTTTGGATTTCGATTTAGCCTTTGTCCCCATAGCTAGACTTGAGTCAATTTATATATTATTTGCCTATGCTACTCACCATGATTTCAAGCTATGTCAAATGGACGTGAAATGTTCATTTCTCAATAGGCCAATTAAAGAAGAGGTATACGTGGAGCAACCACCGGGCTTTGAAGATGAGTATCCTAACCACATATATAAACTCCATAAGGTGCTCTATAGGCTTAACCCAGCTCCTAGAGCATGGTATGAATGCCTTAGAGACTTTCTTATTAAAAGTGGTTTTTTACAATTGGAAAATCCGATTCCACCCTCTTCATAAAAGAGTTGACAATGATTTATTTGCGTGCCAAATATATGTCGATGATATAATATTTGGTTCTACTAACAAAGATTTTTGTGATGAATTTAGCCAGATAATGACCCAAAGAATTGAGATGTCAATGATGGGAGAGTTGACGTTCTTCCTCGGCTTTCAAGTGAAACAACTCAAGGAAAGAACGTTCATATGTCAAACCAAGTACACTCATGTCGGTACACTCATGTCGGTGTTCTGACCACTGGCACAATAAAATTTACGTAATCAGAGCGAGAGTTCATGCGCTCTTCGTATTCGAATAGCCTAGTCTACGAAAGACTCAAAGGTTAACCAGGTTCAGGCCGCCGAGAGGCGTAATACCCTACGTCTAGGGGCGAGAGAGATCAAATCGTATGAACTCAAGAACACGAGTACAATGCGGAAGGGCCTTGTCTCGATCCAATATCCCTAGCACCCGTGGGTGGATGTGGTTACAACGGAATACAGCTTGGCTAACTTGACTTGTCCGGTATACTAGCGTCCCTGGTGCCCCCTTTTATATAGGGCCGATCCTGGGTTACACGACCGGACCATGGTTACTCGGCTGAACCAAGGTTGCGTGGCTTGCTGCCTACGGAAATGGATGACCTCCTGACGGGTGGGGCCACGGTTTTCGGTTGGTATGGTCTTCTAGCGCCTGCTGACGCTTGGAGCAGACGGTCGGCGTCCTCCGTTCGTTCTGTTGTCCACTGCGGGAGGACAAAAGTTATTTTATCGTTTATCTTTACCGCCCGGAGGGCAACTTTACCTCCCGCCGGATTGCTTTACGTGCCTCTGGAATGTGTTGTCGCCCTGGCCTGGCTGCTTTACTGTCTTGGACTGCTGTACCTCGTCAGAAATCTCTGTGCCTGCCAGCCGTGGCCGTTGGAGCAGTGGCCGGCCCACGGGCGGGCGGCCAAGCTTGGTCGTCGTCCAATCCTGTTCTTCGGCGGTCGGGATGGTGTTGGCGGTTCCGGTGTAAGTCCTGGAAGCGGTCGGCTCCGGTTTCTCGACCCTTGGGGTCGGGCTGTTGTTTTTGATTTGCCTAAGTCTTTCGTGGGCTGTAGATGGGTTGTGGGCCGTAGTTTGCAAGTGTGCCTTTTCATAGAGGTCGAGTCTGTAAGTACCCGAGGCATACTATCCCGACAGTAGCCCTCGAGCCCTGTGCCGTTTGCAATCCTTCTTGAGGCGGCGTTGGGCTAATCTTCATCAGA
This sequence comes from Zoysia pacifica, assembly GCA_001602315.1. Taxonomy (NCBI): domain Eukaryota; kingdom Viridiplantae; phylum Streptophyta; class Magnoliopsida; order Poales; family Poaceae; genus Zoysia; species Zoysia pacifica. The sequence continues at coordinate 31,469 of BCLH01000515.1, read as the reverse complement.
GCTCGACGTTTGATCCTACGAGGGCGCGCGAGCGCGCCCGTAGGGCGGAGCCCCCGAGCCCCCGAGAGATCCGAAAGGTTGGTCGGGGGCTAAATCTTCGTCTGCGTCACCGTTCTCCGATGGTTGATCCTACGAGTGCGCGTGAGCACACTCGTAGGGCGAAGCCCCTGAGCCCTCGAGTGATCCAAAGGGTCGATCGTGGGCTAAATCGAATGGATAGTTCCCGACCGTCAGGGCTGGTTCAAAACTGATTTTTGTTATCAGCCGAGTGCTAGGAAAGATGCCTAGATTGAGCTGGTCGGGCTAGCCTCGTCTCATGATCAGCATCGCGCCTAGGTCAGACTGGGCGGACCAGTCGCTTCCCATGATCAGCGCCCTGAGTGAGTATCGGGCCGGTCGGTTTGTCGTCCGACCTTTTGTTTGCCCTGAGCTACGAAATTTGTTATCACGGCATTAATAACGAGTGTTGGTAACAGCTCCGACAATCATGCGGTTCCGTCGCCTCCACGTGGACGACGGATATGATGTCTGGGAATTGTAACCGCTAGTTGATCCGGATAGTTGGATCGACTGATCGAACGGCCCAGGAAGAGCGACGGTTCACGCTGGGGTGTCCTGTCGAAAGGACGCCTGCCAGGCATGAACTACCTTGGCAGAGGCGCGCAATAACCGCACCCGCCGGCGGAGGTTTCCAAGGCTGCTTGGGGCCCACTTGTCGGTGAGTGGGTGTTGAGATTCGCGGGTGCCCGACAGTTCGGACGCCCATCATGACGCGCCATCACATCGGAGCGGCGTTTGAATAAAAGCCGTTCGTGGCCTCTCCTTTGTCTTCACCAGTTTCGAAATCCAAACACGCACGAGCCATTGCCTTCGTCTTCCTCGCGCCCTGCTGCCTTCTTCCTCTCATCGCAGTCATTCGCACCTTCGTCTTCGCCATGGCTGGCTCTCTGTGGAAGAGATCAATCGCCACCGAGGGCGCTCTCGAGAACTGCCATCCAAGGTGCGGAGCAGGCTGCTCCGGGCCCTCAGCCGGTGGCCCCGGATGCCGCGCCAGCTGCTTCGGGCGCAGCCGTCGGGTCGCCATCGTCAGTGGGGTCAGGATGGTCGGCCCCTGCCCCTGCTGCTGCTGCTGCCCCTGTCGCAGCGGGGCTTTCCGCCATCGTCCGGTTCGTCGACTCCAACTCTTCCGATGACGTGCCACTGAACGAACGTATCCACCGCCGGAGGGAGCAGGGTGACGTGGTCGAGCCCTCCTCGAAGAGGGCAAGGACGGAAGTGGTCGGGACCTCAACCGACCCCCAGGCGCCTGCAGTCGCCGTCACCGAGCTGAGGCCTCCCGTTCCCCGTTCGAGTATCGTGAGCGTAAGTCCCTGCACCTTTAATTAACTCATCATGGTTTGACTTACCGTTGATCATGTCGTGATCGTGTTTGCTTGTTTGTTCGTGCAGCTCCCCTTCTTCAATTGCTGCAATGCAGGCCCATGCGGCGGGCTCTGCATCCGAGGGGGAGACCGCGACTGTTGAGTCGATGCAGTCCGCTGCGCATTCGTCGTCATCGCCGGCGTGAAATGCGGCAGCTGATGAGCCTGTAGTTGATGGAGCTGCACCATCGCCGCCACCGCCCAAGCCGATCCCCGAGGAGCGGGAGGAGGCAGGTGAATACAGTGCTTCCCCTACTCCGGATGCAGGAACCGAAGAGGCTGAGGTCCAGCCCCCCGGCTCCTGATGCCAGGGAAGTCCAAGTGCAGCCCCCAAGCATTGATGCCGGGGTTGCAAATGTTGATGTTGAGGAGGCGCAGGCACAGCCCCCGAGCATCGACGCTCGAGCAGGTCGAGTTCAGCCTCCGAGTGTTGATGCCGAGGACACAGATGTCGACGCTGGGGAGGCGCAGGTGCAGCCCTCGAGCATCGAGGCTGGCGGAGATGAAGCCCAGCCCCCGAGCGCAAGTGCTGAGGAGGCCCAAGAGCCAGAGCCGTCCCCCGCTGCAGGGATGGAGCCGACGCCGCCGTCGTCACCTGCGACCGTCGTTGATGAGCCGGAGGTGCAGGTGCGGGCCCCGTCCCGTGGTGCCAAGGAGTTGTTGGCGTTGGTGCCGGTGGGACAGCTTCCTGCTGCTGTCGCGGAGGAGCAGAGGGTGCCGGTGCAGTCCCGGACGACCGAGAGGAGGAGGGAACCGTCACCGCCGATCACCGCGGGACAGCATGCGGTGCTCCCCTGGCTCCGGTTGAGGTGGTCAAGGAGGCCTGGACGTACCTCGACGACCAGGAGTCCATGGTGAGCCGACACGTCACCGAGGCCATCCAGTGCCTTCGCGGCGCGCTGGAGTCCTTGGCGGAGTGCCAGGACATCTTCGAAGACCCTTATGCACGGCAATGTCGGGTAAGTCAGAAATTTCTATTGAGTCGATTTTTACGAACCTTATCTGGCTCTACTGCTGAGTGGAGGTCTTTGCAGGAGACCCTCCGAGGGTCGACAGGCTATCCTTTGCAGGATCCCCTCCGAGCCGAGGTCGACGCGTTGCGCGAAGAGTTGAGGTAGACTCACGCCGACCATGACGAGGCCAGATGGATTGCCACCAAACGGCGCCATGCTGTGGAGGTGGCCGAGCATCGCAGCCAAATCTCCTTCGAGCAGGGTATTGAAACCCAGAGGGAGGTAGCTCGGCTGCGCGCGGAGAAGAAGAAGTGCGAGGAGGACTTCGCAGCCGCCCGGCACGCCGCCATAAGTAAGCGTCCTTATTTCTTTGCCTCTTGGTTTACTGGTTGGTCAGCCTGTTGACGTTCACTAGGTTGTATAGAGCTCCAGAAACAAGTCAACCGCAACGCTAAGGACATGGAGGAGCTGCAAGATCGGACGTGCGCTACCGCAGGGGCCCAAGAGTTGGCCGAAGGCGCCCGTGCCCAGTTTGAGGAGCTTTGCCGCCTAGCCTGGGAAAGCCAAGACGCCTTGAATTCGCGCCTTGTGGTGGCCGAGAGCAAAATCAAGGAGCTATCGACAGAGCGGACGAAGCTGAGGGAGTCGTCGGCCGCCGCCTTGGCGCAGGAGCGGCAGGCTCACGAGGCGACGGTGGCCCAGCTTCAATGAGAGCTGGCGAGAGAACGCGCTGCCGCCGAAACTGCAAGGAAGGATCGAGATGGTAAGTACTTACTTTGCTCGTTGTACATCCTTTGGGGACCGAACCCTTAGTGTTATGTTTGACACAGATGCGGTCGGGGAGTTTCGGGCGCTGCGCAGGGGAGTTCGCTCCCTGCTGCGTCAAGGTTTCGACGACGCCCGTGAAGGTGCCATCGCCACGGACCACGCGGTCCGAGCGCTGCACCTGCTCCTGGGGCTGATCAGCACCGAGCTGGTGGTAGCGCTGCGGGACGAAGCGGCGCTGACCCTGGCGCACACTCGGTCGCACTATCTCGATGCCGCTGGGACATCAGAAGAAGAGATGGTGAGGCTGCACGATGAAGTGAAGCCCCAAGCTCAGTACATCATTTTCGGCTACCAGCAGAGGCTGAACTTCCTCCGGAGGCGCTTCGGCCACTTGCCTCCTCGCGTCTAGTGTGTATCTGTAGTTTGGAATTTGTTTGTAAATAGCTTCAAAACTATGTGAACTTTTGCGTTCAAAGTTTATGCGAATCAATGTTTTTGACCCTTCTGTGCTGTCAAAGGTGTTTCACACTTAGCATTTTTCGTAATCTGTTGGATGTTGATCAAGCGACTGGGTCGGGTATAACTCGTAGGGTCGAGTGTCGGGCTCGATAAAGCCGTAGAGCGTCACCAACACCAGGTCGGATTGTTAGCCGCGAGGAAGTACTTAAACGGGAGTGCTCATAGTCCACTTCGACACGTCTGAGGGTTACCTGTGAGCTGGGCACGGGTCAGGGGGTCGGTCCCCGAGGAAACAAAGGAGGCACGGAGCCTTAGAGAGATGAGGCACGAGGCCTCCGTTGGAAAGCGAGGCGCGGAGCCTTGAAGAAAACGAGAAGGGTGGACGATCCGACCCTTAGACAGGGACACCGAGAATAGCCCCCGGGCGGCGAAGGGTGGCCAAGCCGGCTACGCTTCGCCGTCTAAAGTAGTTAAGTAAAAAAAAAAATGAGATGGGCACAGAAAAACTTCACTGATTTTATTATGCGTAGAAACGACGCAAGTTCTCGATATTCCAGGCGTGGGCTGTCCCTGCCGCCTTTTGTCGCCAATTTGTAGGCGCCGGGCCTTAAGACTCGTTTGATTATATAAGGTCCCTCCCAGGGTGGAGAGAACTTATGATGGTCGATCTTGTCCTGCACTCTCTTGAGCACATGGTCGCCGACATTGAAGGCTCGACCCTTGACGCGTCGAGCGTGTAGTCGTCGCAGGCTCTGCTGGTGCTTGGTCGATCGTAGGATCGCCACGTCGTGTGTTTCATCCAGCTGGTCCAGAGCATCTTGTCGCGCCGCTTCAGATCTTTCTTCATTGTAGGTTTGAACTCTCGAGGAATCATAGTCGAGGTCGGTCAGCAGCACAGCTTCATCTCCACATGTCATGAAGAAAGGGGTGAACCCCGTAGTTCTGTTGGGGGTAGTTTGTAGGCCCCACAACATGGACAGGACTTCCTTGACGGACCACCTAGCCGCCCCCCTGACGGAGTAGATTCAAGGTTTTAATTCTTGGAGCACCATCCAATTGGTGCGCTCAACCTGGCCGTTGGTCCTCAGATGGGCCACACAAGCGAAGTCGAGTCGGATGTGGTACTCGCAGAATTTCTAAAAAACATGCTCGGTAAACTATGTACCGTTGTCGGTGATGATGGAGTGCAGGACCCCAAATCTGCAGATGATGTTGCGGATAAACTCGACGGCTCGGCCGAAAGTGATGCTGGAAACCAGCTTGGCCTCGATCCACTTGGTGAACTTGTCGACGGCAACCAAAAGGTGGGTGAAGCCCTTTGGTGCTGGCCGGAAAGGCCCGAGGACGTCAAGCCCCCAGACCGCAAAGGGTCATGTGATCGGAATCATCTGAATTTCCTGAGCAGGCAGATGTGTCTGTCAGGTGTAGTACTGGCACCCTCTGTAGGAGGGAATGAGCTTCTCGGCATCGGAGACCGCCGTGGGCCAGTAGAACCCTTGGCGGAAAAACCTTCCCGACCAAGGTCCTTGGAGCGGCGTGATGCCCGCAAATGCCTAAGTGCATGTCATTGAGGAGATGGAGACCCTCCGCCAGAGGGATGCAGTGCTGGATAATGTCGCTGGGGCTCCACTTGTAGAGTTCATCATCGATGATGATGTAGGCCTTGGCCCGGCGCGAAACCCGCCGGGCCTCGGTTGTGTCAGCCGAAAGGGTACCGTCCTGGAGAAAAGCGTAGATGTCCTAGGATCAGTCGGGGACGATGGCCATAATCTTCGCCTCAGAGGTCGAAGCTTGCTCGCTGACTGCCGCCTCGACCTGGGGGTCAGCGGCATCATCTTTGAACTTGATCGTTGGCTTGGAGAAGACCTCGAGGAAGACGTTGTCGGGGATCGGATCCTGCCCCAAGGCAATCGAGGCGAGGGTGTCGGCCACTTCGTTGTTGCGGCGTAGAATGTGATGGAGCTCGAGCCGTCAAACTTGTCTTCGAGCTTGAGAACTTTTAGGCAGTAAACCTCTATCTTGAGGTCTCGGCAGCTTGATATCTTCATGACTTGGTTTACGACGAGCTCGGAGTCGCCCTAGACGTAGAGCCGTCGGATGCCGAGGGTGATGGCCATTCGGAGGCCATGTAGCAAGGCTTTATATTCTACAGCGTTGTTGGAGGCAGAGAAGTGGATCTGTAGTACGTACCAAATCTTGTCTCCTTTGAGAGAGATGAGAACGACGCCAACCCTGGAGCCCTTCAGCCTGCAAGAGCCGTCGCAAAACATAGTCCAGTGCTCGAGGTCAGCAGGATCTAGTGGTTCTTGTGCCTCGGTTCACTCGGCGATGAAGTCGGAGAGAGTTTGGGATTTGATGGCTCGCCGAGGCACGTAGGTGATGTCGTGGCCCATGAGCTCCATAGCCCATGTAGCGATGCGCCCAACCACATCTTTGCCGTTGATGATCTCCTTGAGTGGGAAGCTTGTCACCACCCAGATGGAGTGGCTGTCAAAGTAGTGGCGGAGCTTTCGGCTAGTGATGAGGATGGCATAAAGCAGCTTCTCCACCTGAGTGTAGTAAGTCTTGGCGTCGGCTAATACCTCACTGATGAAGTAGACGAGCCACTGGACCTTCAAGGTGCGGCTCCTCCGATCGCTCGACGACGAGGACAGTACTGACGACCTTTGTAGTTGCAGAAATGTAGAGGAGCAACGGCTCACTAGAGGTCGGTGTAGATAACATAGTCTTTAGTTGCTCGAATGCTTCTTAGGCCTCGGCGGTCCAGGTGAAACGGTCGAACTTTCAAATGAGTCAGCAAAAAGGCATGGCCTTCTCACCTAGTCGAAAGATAAAATGGCTTAGTGCTGCCAAGCACCCAGTGACCTTCTAGACACCCTTAATGTTGTTGATGGACCTGAGGTTACAGATGGCAACGATCTTCTCGGGATTGGCTTTGATGCCGTACTCAGAGATGACAAACCCGAGGAGCTTGCCGAAGGGGACGCCAATGATGCACTTCTCGGGGTTGAGCTTGATGCGGAACTTTCGGAGGTTGGCGAGGGTTTCCTCCAGGCCTTCAATGAGGCCGGCCGCTTACTAGGTTTTGATGACGATGTCGTCGACGTAGACTTCTAGGTTCTGACCTAGTTGGTCGTGGAAGCATTTGTACATACAGCGCTGATACGTGGCGCCAGCATTCTTGAGCCCGAACGGCATGGTGACGTAGCAGAACGAGCCGAACGACGTAATGAAGGACGTAGCCGGCTAGTCAGAGCCACACATGGATATCTGATGGTACCTGAAGTACGCATCATGAAAGCTTAGGGTTTCGCACCCGATGGTGGAATAGACCACCTGATCTATGCGCGGCAAAAGAAACGGATCCTTTGGGCATGCTTTGTTAAGACTCGTGTAGTCAACGAACATTCTTCATTTCTCATTCTTCTTCTTAACTATTACAGGGTTGGTTAGCCACTTAAGGTGGTTAGACCTCTTGGATGAGCTTAGCGTCTAGCAGCTTGGCAACCTCCTCCTCAATGGCGCGGCACTTCTCGCCGTCGAAGCGTCGGAGTCATTGCTTCACCAATCGGGAGCCAAGAATGATGTTCAGAGAGTGCTCGATGACCTCCCTCGGGATGCCCGACATATCAAACAGTGCCCAGGCGAAGACGTATCGATTCTTGATGACGAAGCCGACGAGCGCGCAATCCTATTTGTCGGAGAGCGTTGTCCCGATCCTAGCCTTCTTGGTCAGGTCAGCGTGGTCGAGGATGATCTCCTTGGAGTCGTTGATGGGTTTGAAAGACATTGAGGTTGAAGGTTTGGAGTTGAGGGTTGAAGCCAACATCTGGGACTTGCGGATCTCTTCAAGTTAAGCCGACCCTGCGAAGGCGGCGGCCAGCTCATAGCTCTCCTGCTCGCAGGCGAGGGCGTGTTTGAAGCGAGATGTGACGGTGATTGCCCCCTTGGGGCTCGGCATCTTGAGCTTCAGGTAGATGTAGATGGGAACGGCTATGAACTTGGTGTAGGCAGGCCGGCCAAGGATGGCATGGTAGACGCCGGAGAAGTTGACCACTTCGTAGATGAGCTTCTCTGTCTTGAAGTTATCACGGTCGCCGAAGGTGACTGGCAAGTTGATCCGACCCAAGGGCAACGCGCTACCCCCAGGGATGACGCTATGAAATGGAACGTTGCTTGGATAGAGGTCGGACTCCGAGAGCTTCATGGCCTTGAAGGTGACGATGTAGAATTTTGTTGAGGACGCTGCCTCCGTCCATGAAGACCTTGGTTAGATGCGTGGTGCCGATGATCGGATCGAGCACCAGGGGTAGGCGCTCCAACTGAGGCACGTAGTCGGCGTGGTCGAATCAGTCGAAGGTGATCGGGGCCTCTGACCACTTGAGGTATGTGGGCACAGCAGGGTTGGTGATGTTGACTTCCACCAGCCCGCCAAAGATCATAAGGCAGTCCTTCGGCTCGGAGAAGGCATTTTTGGGCGTTACCCTCAGCCTCCTTCGCAGGAGGGTCGGGATTTTGAGGTTGACGAGAGTAGGGTCGGAAGTGACCTCTGTAGAAGGCTCGCATAAGGTGGCAGTCTCGCAAGGTGTGCTTGACGGGGGTCACATGGTCGGTGCAAATCTTGTCTAGCATCTTTTCGAAGTGGTTGTTGTGGTCAACCGGCTTCTTTGCTTGGGGTCGGGGCGGCCGCTCGGTGACGCCCATGAACTCCTCGTAGTGTCGGTGGTTTTTCTGCTTCTTGCTGCTTGAGCCGCCCCCGTCTCAACTGTCCCAGCGATTGGAGCGTCGGTCAGAGCGGTTGTTGTTCTTGCGGTTAGCCTTGGATTTCTCCTTGTCCTTGGTTTGATCCCGGTCGAAGTTGGCTTGGACAGCCTCCTCCTCGGTGGCAAAGGTGGTGGCGATGTCGATAAGGGCGCGCGCCATCCGAGGGTTTTTACACCCCAACTTGTGAACGAGCGCCTTGGATGTTGTGCCGCAGGTGAAGGCATTGATGGCGTCGGCATCGCTCACGTCGGGCAGCTCGTTCCGCTTGCGCAAAAAGCGCTGGATGTAGTCACGGAGCGATTCGCCGGGGTTCTGCTTGCAGTTCTTCAGATCCCAGGAGTTATCCGGGCGGATATAGGTCCTCTGAAAGTTGCCGACGAAGGCGCGACCGAGGTCAGCCCAGTCGTGGATGTTGTCTCTGGGAAGGTGCTCGAGCCATCCCCTGGTCGAGTCGGACAGGAGGATGGCATGCACTGGATGGCGGACAGGTCGTCGGCGCCACTGGCTCTGCACGCAAGACGATAATCCTTGAGCCAGTGGGTGAGGTTGGTCGCACCTGTGTATCAGACGATGTTGGTTAGAGCGTAGAATCTCTGAGGAAAAGGTGCTCTCCAGATGTCGAACCCGAACGCTCGAGGCCCGACCTCATCAGGACTGAGGCTCCGGATGTGGTCGTAGCTACGCCAACGGCGGTGACGGTCGGGAGACCGCTCTTGCCTGGACTCAGCGTGGCGCTCGCTTCTGGCTTGCTTCCACGCGTCAATAGTGTGGTGAACATCACGGTGCTCCCCGAGGCGCTGGCCAACATTGCTAATTGGAGGGTAGAGATCACGCGCCTCGGTCCCACCGCAACGGCTGTCGCAGGTTAGACTTCGTCGGTCGACGCTCGGTCGGTGAGAGCTGTGCGCCTTGGAGTGCTATCGAAGTGATGGTTTAGGTTGTTGAAGCGCGCCGTTGAGGTAGACGCCAAGATGATCGTAGGTTTCTTTGAGCATGGGGTTGTCGGTGTGGCGGACTCGGACAGGACGTAAGCTGCCGCCATCAGGTTCTCGTATGGCGTGTCAAAAGCAGGCGTAGCACCATCCATTATCTGTTGAGAAGTGGACCGGGCCTGGGCTCGGGCTCGGGCCCCACCGCTCATCGCAGCGGCACCCTTACCCTAGGTATCGCCCTCGACCGCAAGCTTGCACCGAAGAGCATCTTCAACAACAAAAAGAGCATGACGGTGTGAAGAAGGGTCATCATCAAGAGCCTTGCCGAGGGTATCGACCTCCGCGGCCTTGTTAGGTTGTATCATGAAGCATTCATGGGACGGGTCATGGCTCAACACATCATGAGGTAGACGACGAGGTGAACGACGCTGAGGCGAACGCCGCTTGCGCGGGGTCTGAAGGTGGAGCTCGCCGCCGTTGTCAGCAACGAAATCCAGACTTTCAAAGCGGAAAACCTGGCCAGCAGCGAAAGTGGGGATGTTCGACGATCGACCATCACAAGTGATGGCAACCGCAAAACACCCGAAGAACAGCGAGAGATCGAGGACTCTCTCACCAAAGCGAAAATCGAAGCCATCGAAAAGCGAAGCGAAAACGCACCACGAAAACCCCCTACCCGGCGCGCCAACTATCGATGTTCTGACCATCGACACAGTAAAATTTACGTAATCGAAAAGAGAGTTTGTGCGCTCTTCGTATTTGAATGGCCTAGTCTACGAAAGACTTGAAGGTTAACTTGGTTTGGGCCGTCGAGAGATGTAATACCCAATGTCCAGGGGCGAAAAAGATCAAATCGTATGAACTCAAGAACACGAGTACAATGTGGAAGGGCCTTCGCTCGTTCCAAGATCCCTAGCACATGTGGGTGGATGTGGTTACAGCGGAATACAACTTGGCTAACTTGACTTGTCCCATATACTAGCGTCCCTGGTGCCCCCCTTTTATATAGGGCCGATCCAGCGTTACAATACCAGACCATGGTTACTCGGCTGAACCAAAGTTGCATGGCTTGCCGCCTACGGAAATGGATGACCCCCTGACGGATGGGGCCACGGTCTTTAGTTGGTATGGTCTTCTGGTGCCCGCTGGCGCTTAGAGCAGACAGTCTGCGTCTTTCGTTCGACTTGTTGTCCACCGCGGGGGAACAAAAGTTACTTTACCATTTGGTTACCGCTCGGAGAGAAACTTTACCTCCCATCGGATTGCTTTACGTGCTTCTAGAATGCTTTGCCGCCCTGGCCTGGCTACTTTACTGTTTTGGACTGCTGTACATCGTCAGGAATCTCTGTGCCTGTCAGGCGTGGCCGTTGGAGTGGTGTCCAGCCCTCGGGCGGGCGACCAGTCTTTGTCGTTGTCCAATCCCGTCCTTCAGGGGTCGGGATGGTGTTGGTTGTTCCGATGTAAGTGCTGGAAGCGGTCGGCTCCGGTTTTTCGACCCGTAGGGCCAGGCTATTGTTTTTTATTTGACTAAATCCTTCGTGGGCTGTAGATGGGCTGTGGGCTATAGTTTTCAAGTGGGCCTTTACGTAAAGGCCGGGTCTGTAAGTACCCGGGGCATACTAGCTCGACAACCCATGACATTCTCAAGAAGTTCAGGATGGCGGATGCTGAACCTATCAAGACTCTCGTGGTGACAAATGGCCATCTTTATCTTGACTTTGGTGGAAAAGCGGTGAATCAAACAGTAGATCGCACCATGATTGGATATTTGCTTTACCTTTGTGCCTATAGGCCCGATATCATGCTTAGTGTGTGTATGTGTGCAAGATTTCAAGCTGCTCCAAAGGAGTGCCATTTAAAGACCGTTAAGAGAATCTTAAGATATTTAGTTCACACACAAAATATAGGGCTTTGGTATCTAAAGGGTTCTACTTTTAATCTCATTGGATATTCCGATGCGGATTATGACGGATGCAAAGTGGATAGGAAGAGCACATCGGGGACTTACCAATTTTCGAGAAGATCTCTAGTATCATGGTCCTCTAAGAAACAAAACTGCGTTGCCCTATCCACTGCCGAAGCCGAGTACATAGCTGCGGGTAGCTGTTGTGCCCAATTGCTACGGATGAGGCAAACTCTTAAGAACTTTGGTTACTTTGAGAACAAAGTCTCTCTCTTATGTGACAATGAGAGTGCCCTTAAAATTACTAATAACCTTTGTGATCATAACCACACAAAGCACATATGATATGACCATGCTATCAAGCAAGATGTTACAACCTCCAAATCAAGCTACACCAACTCAAGTCTCACCTACATCGACACCAGCCCAAGTCATTAATGGACCGATTACACATAGTCGAGCAAAGAAGCTACAACAAGAGGTGAACACGCTACTTTGTGAGAATCATTTTAACATTAATGAGAATTATATACTTTCTAAGTCGTGTATATTGCTATTGCTTAGATTCACCAAGAAGGATGACAGGAACATACGAAGAGATGTCTACAGAGAAGGAACATACTCGAACCAGACCAGTCCAGCAGAACAGTTTGAAAGAAAATACCATAACTCTTGATTTCCAAATGCTATGGAGGTCCATGAGGACATTTTGGAAAGCTTATTAAGTCTAGTTTTCAATGCCACCAGAGCCGAGCTGTTTGGAATTTTCATTGTGAGAGCCGACCAGTTTTAGTGAAGACTGGTCAGAAGGTCAATAATCTGCTAGATGTTCAACTTCCCATGCAAAACTGTACCATTCTACAATATTTCGTGGTGCATGCTGCACATGGTGTGAAAGCTTATCAAGTTAACTTTCCAACGCAACTGACAGCACATCTTTTGGACTTTCCAAGGTGGAGTTATTGACAAAACACCGAAGACTAAGCAGAAGACCAACAGCCACGCGGGAACAACTCAGAGCCATTTCGTGGAGACCCTTTCACATAGTCTATCTCATCTTTCATTTCAGGTTTACACCTATCGAGGAGGACTGTTCCTAGTATAAATACCCCATTGCCTCATAGCAATAGGAGACTTTTGATAAACAAAATACAGAACCCCTTTGTTTAGCTATGCGCTAACAAACCTTTGAGAGTTGATCTCTACCCCTTTTCTCTTGTGATTTTCTTCGCGGGATTACAGCTGCTGCAGCTTCATCCGCTCCCAATTGGTGCTCCTGCTCCCTTCGAGGTTTTCTCGATTGATTGTAGGCTGTGTTGGTTGGTTCCTTGAGAGTGTGGTCGGCGAATCCTCGATTCAGGTTGCCGGTTAAAGACGGTGGTTGGCTTGGAGTTTTATTTGTCAGGTTGCACTAGTTATCGCTGCTTGCAGCAAGTTATCTTAGCTTCTTTGAAGCTAGTTATCTGGTGATCATCCTACGTCGTGAAGATCGGGATCCCGTGACGTATCATCTGGCATCAGATCTTTCGTTACCACGGTAGGATTCTTTACCTTTAGCAACATATATATGTGTTTCATCCTATCCACCCAAAAGCCTAAAAAATTGCTTTAGCCCTTTGTTTCAATCTTGAGTTCTGTTAAGTTTCAGTCCAAGAGTCTTTGTTTTAGTTGCTGATCATTTTCCTTTGCGTGTCCTTTGAGCCTCTTTTATATATCTGAAAATCTCCACACACAAAAAAAATCTATAGCCTATATCATCCTTCGCGTTAACTTTGATCCTATCAAACTATAGCTGCTGGTTGTGTTTTTTTTCTTCTATCATAAGTGTGCTAGTGTTATCTCTGGTCGTTGTGTTAAGTTCTATAAAAAAAAGTGTGTCAAAAAAAAAGAAGAAAAGTGTAAAAAAAAAAAGAGAGTTGAGAAAAATTGAGAAAGAAAGGTTGAAGATCAGTTTGTTAAAGTGCACAAGTGCTGAAAGTTTGTCACGCCAAGTTGAGCAACCAGTTTGCTATTTGTGTTTGGTGCAAAATTTTATTTGGGTCTGATCGCAACACTTCATCCCGATCATACTCCTTGTTTGCATCAACTCTAAAATTTCTTTGCGTGTGTGTGTGATTGATTTATATCTCCCATATCTTGTGATCAGCACTAGGCAGGGAACTTCTAGTTTGGATTGTAATTTAACTTTACAACAACTAGAATTCAGATTGCATTCTTTGTGTATCACTCCCCACCACGCTCCACATAAAAATCCATCGTAATCAGTACTCTGGTCTTGTATTCGCCTCTCCATCACTTTTTTATTACCACCACACATTTGTTTCTCTATAATCCGCAGCAAGGAATTCATAAGAGCTTCGGTTGGTAAGAGAGGTGAGTTGTGAGAGCCACCAAATTTTTATATTCCACAAATACCTATTGTTCGTATTTAGCTAACCTTATAGGAAGATGGGTGGAGTGGAGATAGAAGATTGTGTTACTATGGCACAATTGAATGAACTGAAGCAAAGGTTGGAAGATAAGCAAGATCGGTTGACACAAGATCTTCAGGTTTTTATGACTGAAATCAGAGGACGTCGCCAACCTCATGACGGTGCAAGCTACCATGGTGAAGATGGAGGAGATAGTGATGGTAGAGTTGCTGCTAGAAGAGCAAGAGAAAAGAAAGGAGGAACCAAAGTGCTGCTCATGGTAGAGGAAGAGCTCGAGGTCGAAGAAATGATGACAATGATGAATCTGAAGATGAGGATGATGATAATCATTCTCAATATCATTTTGGTCGCCGACATCGTAGAGGAGGAAACCATGAGGAGAGGTTTGGAAATCTGAAGTTTACCATGCCAAAATTTGATGGAGGGTCTGATCCTGAAGCTTATTTCACTTGGGAGTTGAAGATGGACAAGATCTTTCGCCTACATAATTATGCAGAGGAGAAGAAGTTGGCAATGGCATCTCTGGAGTTTGAAGGATATGCTCTGATATGGTGGGAGAAACTTCTCCATGACCGTGAAGAAGATGGAGAAAATCCTATTGCCACTTGGGAAGAAACAAAGAGAGAAATGAGAACTCGTTTTGTACCGAAGCACTATCATCGTGATCTTTTCGATAAACTGCAGAATTTGAAGCAAGAAAATTTCTCTGTTGAGGAGTATTATAAGGAGATGGAGAAGGCTATGATTAGAGCCAATGTATATGAAGATGAAGAGCAAACTATTGCACGTTTTATGGCTGGGTTACATCGCAATATCCAGCGCATTGTTGAGTTTCAGCCGTACTGTCATCTTATTGATTTGGTACATCTAGCAACCAAAGCTGAACGCCAACTACAGCAAGATGCCAAGAGTAGTAAGCCCTTGTCATGTGGTACGAGTACTGCATCTAGAAGAAGCAAGTCAATCTCAGTTTTCTGCTGCACTCTCAATGGCAAAGAGCTCAAGTGGAGGCCTCCGTTCTAATGTTCAAGGTGTTTATAGTGGGAAGAACACTGCTGCCCCAAGCATGAGTTCTAAACCAGCAGCATCCACCTCTACTTCAGTGGGTTCTACATCCAAGAGTAGTGGAATTCAATGCTTCAAATGTGGAGGCCGTGGGCATGTAATCAAGGAGTGTCCAAATAATCGTGTGATCATTGTGAATGACAATGGAGAATATGATTCAGCTAGTGAAGAGAAAGTTGAGGAAGAGTATGTTGATGAAGCCCATGAAGATGAGAAACATACTGGATGTGAATTTGAGCACGGTGCTGCTCTTGTAGTGGCTCAAATCTTGAGTGTTCAGATGAAAGAAGCTGAACTTGGGCAGGGACATAATCTTTTTCAATCCAGAGCCAAGGTGCAAGATAAAGTGGTGAAGGTGATCATTGATGGCAGGAGCTGCCATAATCTTGCTAGTCGTGAGATGGTTAACAAGCTTGGTTTGAAACTACAGCGACATCCTCATACATATCATGTCCAATGGCTGAATGATTCCAGAGATATTAAGATTCGATATAAGGTGAAAGTTTCATTCAAGATTGGTAAATATGTTGACACCGTTGAGTGCGATGTGGCACCTATGTCTGTGTGTCACATGTTACTTGGACGACCTTGGCAATATGATCGATATACTCAGCATTGTAGGAGAACAAATCAGTACACACTAAATTTGAAAGGGAAGAAGTTTGTACTCAAGCCTATGACACCTCAACAAATCATGGCTGAGCACTTACAAAAGAAATCTTAAATTGGTCTAGTGATTACAGGAGGAGCAGAGCAAAAGAAAATGAGTGCCATCCACAACTCGGTGAGTGAGAGCCACAAGCCAAATTTGAGAGAAAAAAAAGAGGAGAGGGAGAGCATCTAGTTATGCTAGCCACAAAATCTGAACTGAGAGAAGTGAGGAAGAACTGAGATCAAGTGCTCTTTGTACTTGTGAGCAAAGACGTTTTAATTTCACCTAACGATATCAACTCTCTTCCTAGTGTTGTGTCTCATATTTTACAGGACTATGAAGATGTTTTTCCAAAAGAAACACCAGCCGGACTACCTCCAATTCGTGGAATTGAGCATCAAATTGATCTCATTCCAGGGGCTGCACTCCCTAACCATCCACCATACCGAACCAATTCAGAAGAAACCAAGGAGATACAAAGGCAAGTATGAGAACTTCTTGACAAAGGTTTTGTTCGTGAAAGCTTAAGTCCTTGTGCTGTTCCTGTGATCTTAGTACCTAAGAAAGATGGTTCTTGGAGGATGTGTGTTGACTGTAGAGCTATAAACAATATCACTGTTCGCTATCATCATCCTATTCCATGGTTAGATGACATGTTTGATGAATTGAGTGGTTCTATAATTTTTACTAAAATTGATTTGAAAAGTGGTTACCATCAAATAAGAATGAAAACAGGGGATGAATGGAAAACTGCATTTTAAAACAATATTTAGGTTGTATGAATGGTTAGTTATGCCATTTGATTTGACTAATGCTCCTCGTACTTTCATGAGATTAATGAACCATGTCTTGAGAACTTTCATTGGAAAATTTGTTGTTGTCTACTTTGATGATATCTTAATTTACAGCAAGTCTTTTGATGAGCATGTGAATCACATTTGTCAAGTTTTGGATGAGCTTCGAAAGGAGAAATTATTTGCTAATCTTGAGAAGTGCAGTTTTTGTACAGACCACATTGTGTTTCTTGGTTTTGTTGTTTCTGGAAAAGGAATCAAAGTGGATGAAACCAAGGTGAAAGCCATCAAGTATTGGCCAGCTCTAACGAATGTAAGTCAAGTAAGAAGTTTTCATGGCCTTGCTGGTTTTTATAGAAGGTTTGTGAGAGATTTCAGTACCACTGCTGCTCCTTTCAACGAATTGACCAAGAAGTGGGTTGATTTTAAGTGGGGAAACTCACGGGAAAAATACTTTTCAAGAATTAAGAAACGTTTGACTGAAGCACCCGTACTTGTTCTTCCTGATTTCACTAAAACTTTTGAAGTAGAATGTGATGCTAGTGGAATTGGGATAGGAGGAGTTTTAATGTAACAAGAAAAACCAGTAGCATATTTTAGTGAAAAACTGGGAGGTGCTCAATTGAATTATTCTGTGTATAACAAAGAATTGTATGCTTTGGTGCGTGTGCTTGAAACCTAGCAGCACTATTTATGGCCAAAAGAGTTTGTTATCCATTTCGATCATGAAGCTTTGAAGTACTTGAAAGGTCAAGCTAAGCTGAACCGTCGCCATGCCAAATGGGTTGAGTTCATCGAAACATTTCCATACATTGTGAAATATAAAAAAGGTAAGGACAATGTTGTTGCCGATGCTTTGTCTCGAAAGAGTGTGTTGTTGAACCAACTCGAGGTAAAGGTTTTGGGTCTTCAAAGTTTGAAAGGTATGTATGTAATCATTGTAAAGATGGAAAAGGTTGAGAAAAATATCACATACATGATGGATTTATGTTTAGAGCTAACAAGCTTTGTGTTTCAAATTCTTTGCTTAGATTGCTTTTGTTACAGAAATCACATGGAGGTGGGCTAACTGGTCATTTTGGACAAAAGAAAACTTATGAACTGCTAGGTGATCATTTCTATTGGCCCAAGATGAGGAGAGATATCATCCGATTTGTGGAGCGATGCGTCACCTGTCACAAAGCTAAGTCAAAACTGAACCCTCATGGCTTATACACTTCTTTACCTGTTTCCAATATCCCTTGGGAAGACATAAACATAGACTTTATTTTGGGATTACCTAGAACTCAGAAGGAAAGGATTCTATTTTTGTTGTGGTTGATAGATTTTCAAAGATGGCTCATTTTGTCCCTTGCAACAAGACCGAGACGCTTCACATATTGCTAATTTATTTTTTAGGAAATTGTGAGGCTACATGGGATGCCCAAGACAATTGTGTCCAATCGAGATGTCAAGTTCGTGAGCTATTTTTGGAAAACATTATGGGCCAAACATGGAACCAAGCTCCTATTCTCCACCACTTGTCACCCTCAAACCGATGGACAAACTGAAGTGGTGAATCGAACATTATCAATGTTGCTGCGAACAATGGTGAAAAAGAACTTGAAGATTTGGGAGGAATGCTTGCCACATGTGGAGTTTGCTTATAACAGGTAGTACACTCTACCACTAACTTATGTCCTTTTGAAATTGTATATGGTTTCAAACTTATTGCTCTGATAGATTTGTTGCTCCTTCCATTGCAGGAGAGGACCAACATGGAAGCTTCCAAGCATGCTGCATATGTAAAGAAGATACATGAGAAGACCAAGGTAGTAATTGAACTCAAGGCAAGACGCAAGGCTGCAAGTATGAACAAGCATAGGAAGGAAGTGTTACTCGAGTCCAGGGACTTGATGTGGATACACTTGCGCAAAGATCGCTTTCCTCATCAGTGCAAATCAAAATTGTTGCCACGAGGAGATGGTCCATTTCATGTTCTCGAGAAGATCAATGATAATACATACAAGATAGATCTTCCAGCAAATTATGGCGTGAGCAACACCTTCAATATTGCTGACCTCTTACCATTGACAAGTGAAGACACGTCAGAGTCGAGGACGACTCCTTTTCAAAGGCGAGGATGATATGACCATGCTATCAAGCAAGATGTTACAACCTCCAAATCAAGCTACACGAACTCTAAGTCTCACCTACATCGACACCAGCCCAAGTCATTAATGGACCGATTTACACGTAGTCGAGCAAAGAAGCTGCAACAAGAAGTGAACGCGCTACTTTGTGATAATTATTTTAACATTAATGAGAATTATATACTGCCTAAGTCATGTACATTGCTATTGCTTAGGTTCACCAAGAAGGATGAGAGGAACATACAAAGAGATGACTACAGAGAAGACCACACTCGAACCAGACCAGTCCAGCAGAACAGTTCGAAAGAAAATACCATAACTCTTGATTTCCAAAGGCTATGGAGGTCCAAGAGGACATTTTGGAAAGTTTATTTAGTTTTCAATGCCTCCGGAGCTGAGCTGCTTGGAATTTCCATTGTGAGAGCCGACAAGTTTTAGTGAAGACTGGTCAGAAGGTCAACAGTCTGCCAGACGTTCAACTTCCCATGCAAAACTGTACCATTCTACAATATTTCGTGGTGCATGCTGCACATGGTGTGAAAGCTTATCAAGTTAACTTTCCAACGCAACTGATGGCACACCTTTTGGACTTTCCAAGGTGGAGTTATTGACAAAACACCGAAGACTGCGCAGAAGACCAACAGCCATGCGGGAACAACTCAGAGCCATTTCGTGGAGGCCCTTTCACAGTCTATCTTATCTTTTTTATGTTCAGTTGTGTGCTAACAAACCTTTGAGAGTTGATCTCTACCCCTTTGCTCTTGTGATTTCCTTCGCAGGATTACAGCAGCGGCGGCTTCATCTTCTCCCAATTGGTGCTCCTGCTCCCTTCGAGGTTTTCTCGATTGATTGTAGGCTGTGTTGGTTGGTTCCTCGGGAGTGTAGTTGGGCAAATCCTCGATTCAGGTTGCCGGTTAAAGACAGTAGTCGGCTTTGAGTTTTATTTGTCAGGTTGCACTAGTTATCGCTGCTTGCAGCAAGTTATCTTGGCTTCTTTGAAGCTAGTTATCTAGTGATCATCCTACGTCGTGAAGATCTCACGGACCCCATGACGTATCAACATAGACATCCGGCACCATTTCTTGAGAGATCATTCACTAAAGGGGGATATAGAGATATTCCCTGTACCTACCAAAGACCAATTGGCCGAAATTTTCACCAAGCCTGTAGATGAGAAGCGGTTTTGTGAGCTTAGGAGTGAGCTTAATATCATTTATTCTCGAAATGTGGCTTGAAGTAATGCACATCTGCTTGTTGTCTTCTCTTTGATTGAAAAACAAAAGGTTTGTGAAAACATTGAGTGATTTTCAAAACTATTTTATTCGTTCTTGCCACTTTTTAGCATACATACTTGACTATGGTGATTATTATTATTGAAATATTGATTGTTGGCTAATCATCATTAGTTAAGACCATAATATAAGTCTCAGACTCTATCTATCATCTTTCCGCCATCAAAATCTGCTTCAAATACTAGTCTGATTCTTCATTCCCGAAGACCCCCTTGTCGGACTCTCCGTCCACTTGCCGGAATCGCCGGCGTCGGAGTCTCCGTCCTGTGGCCAGTCTCCGGGGTCCTCAGGTATAAAAGCTTTCCAACCGTTGTCAAGGTTCATTTTAGAACACTAGCGCATCCAACCATCCCCAAATCGCCTCCTCTTGCCATTTGCTCGAATCTTGGACTTTGGAATGGGATTTCTACGGGAAATCACTTCTCCAATCCTTCTCCGGAGTCTCCGATCTTCATCCGGTCTTTTTTCTCAAGTTTTTGAAGGTAATATGATTTTGCCCGATCTCTTTCCCTAGAAGGTTTTAGGTTGTTCCAATGCTTCCAATCTTGCTACCACATGTTTCTAAGGCAATGCTAGTGATTTGTAAACCGTAGATCCACCAAAATCTTCATTCAAACTTGTTTTAGCCCGGTCTACTTTTCTAGGAAGTTTTGGACGACAACTCTTTGACAAAGTTGTGTGTATGAACACCTAGAACCACCACCAAAAGACATTCCTTGATCCCCAAGTTTTTGGCGTCGATGCAAACAGAATTCGATCTGGCTGGAGTGTCCGGCTCCTAGCCGAACACTCTGACCCTTCCTATTCTGTTCCATCTTTTCAAGTCCAATTCAAAACTTCTTTTATCTTCTTCTTCACATCATATGGGTTCCTCACTGCTTGTAATTCATTTCTTTGGCAGATGGCCCATACCAAGAATACTCAAGGAAATAGCCCCTCTAGTGAAGAGGAGATTGTCCCAGAGCGAAGTCCGTTGGCCAAGAGGAAGAGGCAGCCCAGCCGTTCTTCTAGCAGCATTGTGATTCAGGATTCTGAAAAGGGTGGTTACTCTCGGCCTGTCTCAAAGAAGACCGCTCACCCAAAAGCCAAAGAAAAGGAAAACCTAAAGGAAAAGGAAAAGGGCTTATGGGCGGGCCAACTAATCCAGTGAAGTCAGCAGGGCAGCACAAGGGTACACATCCTCTCAAGTGTAATGTTGTCTACCGAGTGCATTATCCCAAGGTGGAGTAGCCTCTAACTGTCACCCCCCCCCAATGATGGTAGACTACAAGCGGGGTAAACGTGATTTGATGACCAAGAGACTTGAGGACCCCTACTTGTATGAGACTGAGGATGGCATCGTGGATCACCGGTTCCATAACATGTTTCACCTTGATTGGTATAGATCCGTCATCTTTGACAAGAAGAAGAACAGGACCACCCCGATGAAATGGATTGACTGGGATTACATGGAGAAGAAGAAGGATCCGGTGTTTGACGAGGTGATCAGAATGTGTGAAGCCAAGAATGTTAAGGAGATCATGGGCTTCAAGTATGGATGGAATGAGGAGCTCATTGCTCAATTCTATTCCACACTTTGGATTGATCACAGTGGCGAGGATGAGGTGCTGTATTGGAGCCTTGAAGGCAACTGTTTTCATGCATCTCGCCTGTTCTTTGCTTCCATTCTTGGTTTTGATGATGAAGATCTTGCCAACGAGAACATTCATGGTGGAAGGACATTGAACAATGAAGAAATCACTTTCATGTCTGACTGTGACTTTAGTCTCCTATCTATGGGATGGTTCATGGTATGGCTTACATGATCTTCACAGCTCTTTCTGTCACACACTAGATCCCAAGAGTGGTGATGCTACCAATGTTTTGCATAACACGAAGACTTTGCTCTCATATATTCAAGACCACCCGGACAAAGAAAGGGGATTTAGTGTGTTCATGTTCATCTACTCATCCGTCATCGAGAACTCCATCTCTCCCACGAAGAGTTGTGGATATGCTCCATATATCATAACACTAATTGAGCGTACTTGTGGCACTGGGCTCTCTCATGACAAAGTCCACAGTCCCAACAGAGTCCACCCCATCAAGATTGCAGCTGTTTCTTCTTTTCGAGCTGACTCCCCCATTGGAGGACCCTCCACTTCCACTGGGTCTCGCTTTGGCAAGACCCAAGCCTCTAGGAAGAAGAGCTCCTTGATCTCTAGAGCTCTTCGATCAATCTTCAACCTTTGCTCCTCCCAAGCAAAAAAATCTGAGAAGCACTTTCAGAGGTCTCATGAGCGCTTCTCCTATCTTGAGGACAAGGTACAAAGGCGTGGTGCTCAAGCCTCTCTTCAGTTCACTCCTCCTCGTGAGTACTCTCCACCTTCGCCTTTTGAGCCGAAGCCGGATCCTTGGGCTCCATATCGTCTTGCACAGGAGGTTGCTGGAGAAGAACATGATGATGGTGATGATGGGGATGATGGCGGTGACGACGGTAGTGCTGAAATTGAAGATTATGACTTCTATTGAGCTTCACTTCACTTTTTTTCTTCTTTTTTGTGATGTGATGCCAAAGGGGAGAAGTAGTTATCTTTATCTTCCTTGTTAGCCATTTCGAGTGTGTGTGAGACTTGTGTTAAGACTATTTGAATGATTGTAATCTTAAGACATCCTTGTACTTTTATTATTATCATGTATGGTTGTATTGGTCCTTGTTTACTCTCTTGCTTTGCATTTGTGTGACTATATCTTGTCATGAGCATCACACATATATATTGTTGTCACACACACTAGTTGCACCCCACGGATGCATTGATATAGGGGGAGCTCTCACAAATTTTATCTTTGCAATATGTGCATTTTGGCTTGTCATGTCATATCTTGTTCTATATGCACACATTGAGGGGGAGTTCACTATGTCAAAGCATCTAAAACCTTATTTTTATCTCTCTCTTGAAGATTTAATTGTGTTGTCATCAATCACCAAAAAGGGAGAGATTGTTAGTGCATCTAGGCCCCTTGTGGGTTTTAGTGATAAATGACAATGTAATTAAAGAGCTAACACATTCTATTGAGTTCTATGAAGAATTGCAGGTAATCAAAAAGAGAGAAAAAAATGAGACGTGCCTACAGCGGAGCCTATTGAAGAGGGACGGGAAATGAAGTGAAAGAACCGAAGCAAATGCTCAAAATCTCCTAAAAACATCATTTTCAGAACACCCCTGGCCGGCGTGTCTGACCTCAGGCTGGAGACTCCGGCCCATTTTATTTGAGTCCAGAGGACCCCTTGCCGGAGTGTCCGGCCTATGGCCGGAGACTCCGGGCCTTTTCCTTAGATTCCAGTACACCCCTAGCCGGAGTATCCGGCCCCAGGCCGGAGACTCCGAGCATTTTGATCTGGACTCTAGAACATCCTTCTCTAGTGTCCGGCCCCTGGATCGGAGACTCCGGGTATTTTACACCGAGTCTAGTACACCCCTTGCCAGAGTGTCCAGCCCCTGGCCGGAGACTCCGACGTTTGAATTCTGCCTCCTTCATACTTATCGGAGTGTTCAGCCTGGAGCCAGAGTCTCCGGTGCCAGAGTGTTCGGCCTTTGACTGGTGACTCCGGTGGTTTTAACACCCCAATGACTCTTTTAGAAGTGAGGAGTATAAAAGACTCCTCCCCAACGGGCAGAACAATCTCTAACCCTCATTTTCGACCTAAACACACTTGAGCTCATTCTCACAATCTCTCACACTCTTGCTAAGGCTTTCTTACTTAGATTTGAGCAAGGGAAGTGAGAGGGCAATCTTTCAAAGGCTTTGAGAGCATCTATTTGATTCCAACGAGCATTTGCGAAGGTGGAAACTTGATTTCGCGTTTGTTACTGTTGGAGCTTCAAGCTCTTAGATGACTAGGCGTGCTCGGGAGCTTCAAACTCATGAGGTGAAGCCCCAGGAAGTTTGTATTGCCCTTTCGAAAGGGATTTGGTAGTGAAGCACTCATCTCGACTTTGGTGGTCGTTTTGAGAGAGAATAAGGGTTGAGTGCAATCTGGTTCTTTGTGAACCTCTCAATGGAGACGTAGGATCTTTAGTGGATCTGAACTCCGGGATAAATCCTTATGTCTTTGTGTGTTTCTTGTTTTCTACCGGTTTGAGATCTATTCCCTGCTTTGTTTACATTTCGGTATGGATCTATTAAGGTAGCTTTTTTTAGCTTCATTTGCTTGTTCTTGCTTGCTCTTGTACTTCTGCGTTATCTTTTGGTTCAAGTAAATTTGCTAGATCTAGCTTAAAATTCCTGCATTCGAAGTTCTCAGTGGTTGCCGGAGTGTCTAGGGACTGATAGTTTATTTAAGTTTTGATTTGCAGGAAATTTTTAGGTTGACCTATTCAACCCCCCCCCCCCCCCCCGCTCTAGGCCACTTTCAGCATTCAAAAATTCTATGCTTTCTGCCGCTCTGTGTGACCTTTTGATAATTTGAACGTTTTTCTAGAGGGGAGCATGTTTCTTCAACTTCAATCAGCACTTCTTTTTTGCAACTAACCTCAATCGGCACTTTCGAATTACAAACTTGTGCTGGCAAAAGACAGTGAGGAAAAGGAGTTTATGAAAGTTAAGAATGATCTAGCTTGCCCAAGCAAACAAACACATGTGGGAACCCATGGCAAATCCACGGGTTCAACCCGCACTAGGGGTTGGGATGGGGCTAATCAAACTTATGAGTAGGGTTGGGGCATGTTTAAGCTGAGTTTTTGTGGGTTGGGTGAGGTTGAAAATTTTTGCTGAGTTTATTTGGGTTGGGATGGGTGCAGGGTGGGTTTGAACCCCCTTAGCAAGTCTAAGTCCAACCAAACACCTTTTGAATACGGTCATCTCAAACCAAAAAATTATTACCAGGTGAAAACAAGTCACGGAATTAGACATCTACAAGCAAGGATTCCCGTAATAAGCCGCGTGCCCAGTTGTCAGCCAGACAACATAAAATCTGTATTAAAAAATGATGTATTACTAGTGTTCTTTCTCCATCAAAGACTCCGTAGCATTCCCCAGCCACAGGAGCGCTAGACTGCTAGTACTATCTTGCCATGGGTGTTCATACACTCGATTCGTAGCATTCCCCAGCCAACGAGCAATCACTCGTCCAGGTTTCTGCTGATGCTTCCACGTAGCTCGTAAGTCTTGTACTAGTAGTATTTGTACTAAACAAATTATAGAATAGTGCAATGATCCTGGACATAAATGCGTAGAGTAATTATTGACGCTGAAAAGTTCCGGATCAGCACACCACGCGCACATCCGTGTGCAAAGAATCGAAACGGCAAAATCAGATTAACATCAACACCTGAAAACTCGAGTTTGAGAGAGACCCTATCGGATCGACCTTACTAGGGTTGATCTAGGCTCAGCAGACCAACTAGATTGCCTTCAAACGCCGCTACAACGAAGAAAGAACAGAAACTAGAGTTTAGAAGAGATAGGGTAAAAGGGATAAAAAGTAAAGACATATTGTTTGATAATTGAAGAGGGGCTCTCTCAATCAGCCTTAGACCTTTTTATATAGAGGTGGGATGGTCTTATCCCAGAGAGGAACAATCCTAACAAACTAGAACCAAATCGGATCTGATATATGTTCAAAACTACTAAAAATCGACATTCCTAAATACTCCGATTGGTTACTGGAGACTTGGACCGGTTAAAAATCTAATTCCATAAAGGGTGTCATCGAAGACTCATAATGTACCAGACACTCGGATGGATTAAAATTCGGTTCTAGAAAGGGGGTACCAAAGACTCCGGCTCCAAACGTAGGCTTCGGTGGGCGCTTTTTCTGAGTGTCAATATATGTCTCCTGTTTTTTTGGCAATGGTAGCATACCAAAAAATATCCCAAAATTGCCTAAGGGCGATGAAACTCATCAGCTTTTTGTTCTAAGGGTGATAGGCCATAAACTCCTAGTATTGTTTAACTAGAAAAACTAATCTTACTTGTTTAGGTCTCCATTATTTTTTGATGCACGAAAGATATTGGGGAGACACTATTTTGTGAGATGGATCAATTATTTGGCTAGACCCTTGATCTTTGTTCTCTTGATTGTGCAATCTTTGCAATCTCCTCTTTTGAGTTTGAGTTAGGACAAAGGGACACCACCTCAACTGAAAACATTTGTCAGGAGAATAACTACTATCTTTAGAACTTTTAGCATCTATAGTGTGTTTTGAATTAATCCGATTTTTTGTAATAATCGGTTCTTTTGGTGGTTCCTTAATAATCACATCTATGCTTTCAATTCTAACCACATTGTTGACCGATCTAATCGATGAGAATGTGATTGTTTCTTATCTAGAGGTGGCCTTGTATTACCTTTTGTTGGCCGATTCTTCGAAACGGTATTTTGATTCTTATATTTTATAAAAGTTAGTCAAAGGTAGGTTTGAAATTACCTTTCTGTTTTTCATCTTTGTCTCATTTATTTTTCGTCTTCTCATCTCAGGATTCTTGTTGTTTGAGCATCCTTTGTTGGGCAGCAAGATCACTCGATTTCTGATTTTTTTTACTTGCCCCCCAAGTCCAGAGGCTTTAATAATAATTTTCAAAGACTCTTTACCATCCGAAGACTTTTCTAACACCACTTCTGTTGAAGGATTTGTACTTTCCTGTCTTTGTTTCATGGATGATCACATTCTTACCTTTAGTTGTATTGGCTTGTTCAGGCCGAACCAACACTATTACATTTTGTAGATCTGGTGTTAATCGGAAAAGAATGTCTACCTATTTGCATCTCACTAAAAGACAATCTCTTTTATTAATGGCCGATTGAATTTGTCTTTAGAATACATTACAATCACTAGTGTCATGAGAGAAGAGTGATAACACTTACAATAAGCACACCATTTTAACTCATCAAGCGGCGGGACAATGTGTGACATCTTGATGTAGCATCTTTTATTCAACTCATCAAATATTTTATCACGTTTAGCTACATCAAAAGTAAACTTCATCTCTTCTTGCTAATTTTTATGAATCGGCTTGAGAGAATCACAAGGGTGAGAGTTAGATTTAGATGGCCATAAAAATTCAGCAGCATAAACATCATGATCCTCGTCGTCCATCTTGTCAGACTTGCAACCAATCAAATAAACAGGACGATTGACCTTTTCATTTGATTTTTGCACTTGTTTAAACTCTTTAGCTCTATTTTCATTAGCCATAGCTTTCTGCAATACTTGGCTAATATCTAAAAATTCCTGACCCTCTAGCTTTTCTTTATGATAATCAAGCAAACCAAAAAAAAGCTAAATCAGCCAAGTCTCAATCAAAAATTGTTAAACTATAGCATCGGTTTCTAGTATAGCTAAATCTTCTAATATAATCAGAAACAATGAGAATCTCATTGATCTTTTGTTTAACCGATGTAAGATGCAACAATTTCAATTTTGTTTCACAGGTAAAGAAATATTCGTGAAACTTTTGCTCTAATTGACACCAATTATAAATAGAATTGGGTGGCAAAGAAGTAAACCAAGTAAATGCAGCACCCGAATGAGACAAAGAAAATAATCTTATCTTAAGAATATCAATAGAATTTGCCTCTCCACGTTGTATAATAAACCGGCCTATGTATTCCATAGTAGATCTATTATCATCACCTGTGAATTTGACAACTTCACGAATCCTAAAACTATGTGGAAATTGAATATGCTCATAATGTTCAAAATAGGGCTTTTGATATGATCGGTTCTTACTTTTAGCATCTAAGTCGAAGGTCGTCCTAAACATATCCATCATCTCTGCTTTAAATTTCTTTATGCTTTTCCTATCGGTTCTTGGCCGATTTGAAGTCAGTTTTGGTGATGGTGTGATATATGTATTTTGTCATGAATAGTTCGGCAGTAGATTTGGAGCATGATGCAACGAACTATTAGCGTTAGATAAACCACCAAAAGAAGTATCATTATGAGCAGTCTTATGGTATGGTGGAATTGGCTCACTACATTGGCTATATGGGCATTGGCTAATAGAACTATTGATTGTAGCGTCAGTAAATTGCACCCGCATATTAGCCGAGGTACCGATAACGATTCGGCTTTGTGTATGGTTGGGTGATTGCCCATCAGAGATCTTAGTGTTTTGCCAATTCAATGGATTAATAGATCTTTCAACATTAGAAGTGGGAGCATCAAGAGTACTGCCAGAAAGCTTTCTATCAACCTTATTATCAATTGCTTGTAAGCGAGTAGCAATCACATCATAAATATTTTTAGTCAAAGTATAACATTTATTATTTAGACTCACACAAACAGCAGAATCAACTATATTGGCAATATCAGAACAGGGGATAGATGTGTGTGTATTAGCGGTTACCTCCGATTTAACAGATGGTCAGATGGGATCTCTGATTTTCTTAGCGTTGCCTTGTCAATCCTTTATGAAGCATGCTATGAATTCTTGGAGTTCTTGTGCCTTCTTGCATTCCATGAATGCCTTTCGAACATCCTCGGGGATCTCTTCAAAAGATGCCATCATGATGTTCTTTGACGAGATCTCAGAAGTCACGATGTGAAAAAGATGATTTGGTTTGTATAACCAAAACCTTTCTTGCTCAGCGGAGTCGTCAAAAAGTGTGTTAATACTAAAAAGTTCCGGATCAGCACATCACGTGCATATCCGCGTGCAAAGAATCGAAACAGCAAAACCAAATTATCAACAGCACCTGAAAACTTGAACTCAGGAGAGACCTCATCGGAGCAAGACCTTTTTAGGGTTGATATAGACTCGGCAGGCCAGCTAGATCCCCTTCAAAGGCCACCGAGACGAAGGAAGAATATAAACTAAGGTTTGAAAGAGATTAGAGTAAAAGGATAAAAAGTAAAGACATACTGTTTGACAATTGGAGGGGCTCTTTCAGTTGGCCTTAGACCTCTTTATATAGAGGTGGATGGTCTTATCCTATGAAGAAACAAATCCTAACAAATCAGAACCGAATTGGATCTGATATGCGTTCAAAACTATCAAAACTCGACATTCTCAGATAATCTGGTCGGTTACCGGAGACTCCGACGAGTTAAAAACGCGACTTTAGAAAGAGTGTCATCAGATGCTCCGATAAGGTACCCGACACTCCGGTGAATTAAAATTCGGGATACCGAGACTTCGGCTCCCAACCGGAGGCTCCTGCGGGGGTTTTTATTTTAGTGTCAACAGTAATATTGGAAATTTGGGAAACAAAATTACAAGAGACGTGAAAAAAAGAAAAGCTATTTTACAGTTAGAATAGGATACGGTCATGTGCAAAATAAGATTTTTCTTGGTTTGTGATATATCATATCTCTCATAATTTATTTCTTAAAATTCGAGGTCTGTGTTAGTCCGGTTTGAACCTCTAATTTTAAGGAATAAATTAGTCTAACTGCAAGTGTCTTTTTTATGCAAGCATGTCATAAACTTGATTACAGTGTTCAAATTTATTGCTCTCTCTATTCTTAAATTGTCATCATCATTGATTTCTAATATTATCTTTGACTATTTGCTTTATTAAAAAATATGATAAATATTATATATTTTAATATAATTTGTTTTAACATTAAACTTATTTATATAAGAACTTATAATATTAGATACTGAACAAAATCAATAGTTAAACATGATATAATATAGGTGAGGAGAGCAAACGAGCCAGAGCATCAGCCTCACCACCCAAAGCATCGGTGGGCTTTGCTTTTCCTAGTGAGGCACCATCCGAGGGCACGCGCTGGCGCGCGGGCAAGCGCGAATTGGAGAGGGGCCACGGCCTGGTCCCAGCGATTTCTCTTTTTGCTCGGACCGCACCGCGCGCGCAGCATCGTCGCAACATGTGCGGCTCGTCGTTGTGTTGCTGTTGCAGCGTGGTGTCTGTTGGCTGCAAGCGCGGCCGCCGCTGCCCGCGGGGAAAAGACGAGCCCCTCATACTGCCAATTTAGGCGAGCTCTGTCCGTGCTCGGCAGTCAAGCAGAGCAGAGCAGGTGGGACACAAAAAAAGATTCTTATATTCGTCGAAACATGATCATCATCGTCACAAGTCTAAGGTGCGTGTTTCAGTGACATGTCAAGCGCCACAGACATCATGTTCCTATCCACGCTTTGTATCGTCTGTCGTAGCTTCACAAAAAAAAGACGACCTCTCTTTTTCGGGAAAAAAAATCATAGACGACCTCAACACAAACTCTTTTCAGGTCTTAGCTCAGGGGAACCTGCCCTGTCGCATATCCTCCTCTTCGTCGTTAAGTAAACCGACGACGCAGACACGGATCCACAATCTGAGCTCCACTTGGTTATATAAAACTTTCACGGAAACCTATTCATCTCCACGAAGAAAATGCAGGATTTTGAGAAAAATCCTCACGTTCCAAAGTGATCCTAAATTCACGCTTCATGGGGTTTGTTAAACTTATGCTGGTCGTCACATCGGAGAAGGCTCACGGCCAATATTGTGACAAGCGTCACCATCAGTTGACATTATTTCGTCGTGTCAATCACAGCGAACCGCACGACCCTCCCGTGCAATATATAGCCGCAAAGATTACCACTTCAATTCCCTTTCTTGTGCACGAAAGCCCACACCCCATGTTTAAGGCATACGCCCTCTATTTTTATTTTGGATAAAATTCAAATTACTACTCTTCAAGTGTATTAGAAAAGTGAAAAAAAGATCTATTGAAAATAGATAAAGTGTATTGGAATGAGAAAAATATGTATTGCGAAGTGGAAATGATAAGTAGCGCTGCCATGCCAAACAAATGTTTTTTTTAACTTTTGAAAGTCACGTTTTTACCATGCGTCTTATTTTAAAAAATTATATAAATATAAAAATAAACAAGGCTGCTACTTAGAAGTATTTCTAATAATAAAGTCACAACAAAATAAACCATATTTTTACAAAATTTTGGGTTAAGACAAATATTCAAACATGATTTCTAAAAGTAAAAAAGGTGGCAGTTACTTTGGGAGGGAGGGAGTATTTATGAACAAATTTTAAACACTAGTAGAATGACAAATAAAAGTGATAGAAATTGTATATTACTCCA